>CATIWC010000784.1:0-292819 GCA_948472305.1 Vicia faba | reverse complement strand
TTTGAATGAACATATGCATATAAACATGATTAAACTATTAACAAATGTATACATAAAAACAATAATAAGCATCTCCTTAAGGATTTGGGATATCCCCACAAAGATACTTCAATAAGATTATCCCTACAGAGACAGATTCATGAAATCCCTAGTCAGAGTTCCAATCTCTCAAAAACCCTCTCCCTAACTGAGTTGGTCTTAGAAAGAAGCCTTATGGAGTTCTACCTAAAGAAGTCACTTCCCCTAGAAGGTCGTCAAAATTTTCTCTTTAACCGGGTTTATTTCCCCAACAAACTACAAATTCCCCAGCTTGAGTTGGCCTCTCAAACTATTACAAATCAATGGACAAAACCCCTTAATCCCCGGTAGAGTCATTGTGTTCCCCAATAGAGTCGTTACTATCCCAACAAGTTATTGCAAAGCCTGGAATCCGACCAGATAATAGTATTAACTTTAATTTTCTACGAAGCCTGGAATCCGACCAGATAATAGTTAATTTCATCTAAGTTGCTGCAAAGCCTGTAATCCGACCAGATAACACTTACCTTCATCCTTTCAAGCAAGTTACTGCGAATCCTGGAATTCGACCAGATAACAGTTAACTTCATCCTTTCAAGCAAGTTATTGTGAAGACTAGAATTCGACCAGATAATAGTTAACTTCATCTTTTCATCAAAGTTGTTGTGAAGCCTGGAATCCAACCAGATAACAATTTAACTTCAATTTACTACGAAGCTTGGAATCCGACCAGATAACAGTTAATTTCATCAAAGTTGCTGTGAAGCCTGGAATCTGACCAGATAACAGTTAATTTCATCTAAATTGCTGCGAAGCCTGGAATCCGACCAGATAAAAGTTTAACTTCATCTAAGTTGTTGCAAAGCCTAGAATTTGACCAGATAACATTTTAACTCCAATTTTCTATGAATCCTGGAATCCGACCAGATAATAGTTAATTTCATCTTCCCCGGTAAGTTGTTGCGAAGCCTGGAATCCGACCAAATGACAGTTAAACTTTATTATCCCCAGCAAGTTGCTGCAAAGCCTGGATTTCGACCAGATAATATCTAACTTTCACTCTCCCCGGTCAAACATAATTCCCTTGTAGAGTAACGGACAACTGCTGAACTCTATTCCCCAAGCAGAAATCAACACTCCTCACAAGAGTTTCCTCAAGCAAAGGGCCAAAATCAATGTTCCCCAGCAGATTTCTCCTCAAACAACAAACAAGAATTCCCAGCAGAAACATTCTAAACAAAGTTTGAAGATACACATATTCTTCATTTCCGAGCAGCAGTCCGAGATTCAACTTCCAAATACTCCACAGCATTTGTCAAGGATTTATTTCCCTAGACAAAGATACATTTCAATAACATTCATTCATCATATTACATACATGACAAATGCATATAGCATAATCTCATTTATTTTGAGAACATCATTACACCATGTATACATCTGCATGCAACTGACCCTCTTCCTTGCAGGAAAAGTCAATCAACAAATCAAAGACCTCTTCTGGTAGATCTCACTCCTTCTAGTTAATAACATGCAAACGAAGACCTCTTCTGGTTAGATTCACTTCTTCCAATTAATGATAGGCAATCAACAGACCTCTTCTGGTTAGATTTATTTCCCCAGTGAAGTGATCAAGAAAAGACCTCTTCTGGTTTAGATTTGTCTCTTCCAGTTAAAAATAGGCAAAAGACATCTACGGTTCAAGTATAAATCGACCAAAGATTTATTCTGATACTTCTCCCTCGACAATTACTACAGATGGCATATGTAAACCCATCTCTAACAAAATCTTCATCACTTCTCTAAATGTCATCTTTAATCCCATTCCTGACACAATCAACTAACACATAGTCAAGTGCAAATTTTTGGGCACTTTAATATTCAAGTCACGAATGGCGGACTCGCTAATCTAACTCTTCAAGTTTAAGAAGATTGAACATGGGAAGATGTTGTACCCCAAAATTTTCCCTCTCTTTTCTCAAGACATTTCTCACAAAGATCTTCAAAAGCTCAAGCTTGCACAAGTATTGACTAGGTCAAGCCATCTCCTCAACACTGATACCTCAAAATTAGGGTTTGAGTTTGCACAAGGATAATTGGACTCCTAATACTTCAGATTGCTTTCATTGATCATCATGGAATTTTAAGATTGCTCATGTCAAGTTTTAAGTCTTGCAGTTCAAGTTTGCTCAATCAATTGATCAAATGACCTAAAATCAGTTGTATTGGGTAAAAAGTTAATCGTGGTCAACCTACAGTCAAATTTCAGTATTTTTGACCAATATCAATATTTTGAAGTCATATGTATCATTTGATCAAGTTTGGATCATAATTCCCAGGGAAATTTGTTCAAATCACCAAAAGGGCAAAATGGTCAAATTATGGTTTTGATTGTATTTGACTTATCAAGGATTGTTTGACCTAATACATGATCTAATGGCTTAAAGTAAAATCTCAAGGATTCAAATACAACATGTTGACCTAATTTCGTGGCTCAAAACATTTCTCAAGATCATTGGATTGACATATGAAATTTGGTCAACAGATGAAAAAGTCAACTGTATACTGAAAAGTCAAACTTTGACTTTTTGATCAAATTTGAGTTTCAAAGATCAAACTTCATCAAGACATTCAAAAATATGAAACTTGATCGTTAAGAAATCAAGAAAGTCAAAAGGTATTTGAAAAAGTCAACATTTTCAACACTTAGAAATTTTTCTAAATGTCTTAAACATGATAATTTCATAACTTCATACTAATTTTCACTATGATGCAAAATGATTCAAAGGACACTTTCAACATGTAAATTGTAGATATTGATGAATTATACAACTTCGTATTAGAGGGTTGATGTCCAAAAAATGCTTAGATTTGAAGATATAAGCGCATGAAGACATGACATTTTCATCTAGCACTTAGAGAAAATTTCAACATATTTTGGTCAGGATTTTATCCCAACTTCTTAGTATTTTTTCACATAGTTCCAAGATGATTTTATCAAAATGTCCAACATGAAAGTTATAGAATATGTTTCAAGCTTTCCAAAACATCCAAGAGCATGAATTTATCATACTTGATCTAGGAGATTCAAGGGCATGAAGTTGGGCATCCATCCTTGAATTGCAAGTCCTTTTGTTGAAGAACACATAACAAAATCCTTATGCTATGCTACATAATCTTGTGTTACAGGCCTTCTAACTTGCCAATCTCACCATAATTTAATTCTTACACCTACTCTTGATTTATTACCCAAGTGTTTGAGCCATTGTCCAAAAGATCTTTCCATTTATGGCATAAAGGCACCATTGTTATTCTTGAAAAGCAAGCTTTTTGTACAAAAATTTTCTTGAGCCCATACATTGTTTACTTCTGATTTTACTCCACCATAAATCATGGAAGGTAGCGCCTCTATACCAGCAACTTTGGTACTTCCTCTTGGGACCATGGAATACTTGACATAGTTTGATATTTGCATCCCAACTAAACCATAACATGTTGTCTTGTAAACCTAATCAGCCTTTGTTCACAAATCTTTTGCCTATAAATAGAGGGAGCATTTTCAAGAGAAAAGGTCAGAAAAATAGAGAACTTCTCGTGTGTTTAAAATCCCAAAAATCCCTTAATTCACAAAAAACTAGAAATGTCCACAAAAAATCTCGATCCTTGAGCTTAGAAACCAAAATCTACAAATCTCTCAAACCTTGAATTTATGTCCAAAAAAACCATCCACATACATCATATAAAAGTTGTTCAAACACAAGAACAACTTTTGTAACATCATTATCTCCACTTTCCAAACTCAAAAACAATGTCTTGCAAGTTGACTTGGTTGGAGAGATTCAAACACTTTCAGTATAAAGTAAAGATTGAAACAACTTCAAGGAGGTCTAAGGAAGCTCAATCAATCATCACATTGCACCTGGAAACATCCATACACATTTCAAGTTTTCAATTAAAGAGGTAAGTTTTCTCAAACTGTGATATCCTCGTTCATACATCATTTTACTTTCATTTTCAAAAGAATAAAATAGGACAAATTAAAGTAGAAGACTGGCAAACACTCAAAACTACAGAAAAATGCTTCTGGAAGTCTGACACGGCCAGCCGTGTCACATCACACGGGTCGTGTCAGGAAGAAAACAAGAAAAATGGTAAGACATGGTTCTGACATGGGTTGTCCTTGTCACAGGATACGGCCCATGTCCCTCTTACTGGGATTAAAACTTGGAAAAATGGCAGGACAGGATTCTGACACGGGTGCCCGTGTCATAGGACACGACCCGTGTCATCTCGTCTGGGATAGAAAAATCATGCAGGGATAATTACTAGGTTCTGACACGGGTGCCCGTGTCACAAGACACGTCACGTGTCAGCTCAACTGGGACAAGGAAAGACATGCATGCTTATTACAGGGTCCTGACATGGGTGCCCGTGTGAGCTTCAACACCAAAAATCTTAATTTTTGAGACTTTTTTCCATTATTTTTATTCAATTTGGTTGTAATAGTAATTAGGGCTTTATCGCTTTCATTTCGATTCATTAAACTTGTACCCCCCATCCCCTAAAAGTATTTTAATAGCGTAGGACTTTAAATTTCCGCAATTTATCACTTTCCATATTATTGCTAGTAATTAGGGTTTGTATGGAAAGATATAAAATCAACATGTAGCAAACCCTAATTCAATAATAAATGCATCAAAACAAATACTTTTCACACTTGCACCTCTAGGGAAATCCACACTTGTTGCCTCGAATAAAAATAATCATGTCCCTCAAACGTGGGATACTTTAGCAATGACCCTCGAAAACAAGATCGTAGTCCTTCGATGACCCTTCAATTTTGCCTTCCGTAAACGATCTTAGACCCTTATGAAAAATTGCTAAGGTCTCCTACAATGTTGCTTTTTATGACTATACGATGACCTACGCCCATCCCTTCACATCCAATGATAGGGATTCTTATCAATCAATGGTATGATAGCAATATCTAAAGAAGGAGGAAAAGAACTAAGACTTTTTGAGTAGGTAGAACGCTCGTACTTGCTTGCTCACAACCATTTTAAAAACAACATCATTTCAAACACACCAACACTTTCAAATGAAATATTTTCAAAAGTCAACACTTTGTATGCATTCCTATAGAGACGAGAATCATTACAAAGTTCGCCTAAACAATGAAACTTTTCAAAAATACTTTCAAAACCAAATGACAAACACATTTCAAACAAAGCATTTTCAAAGTGAACTAGCAACTAAGAGCCTGAAGATAACTACAGATGAAAAGGGTGTTAACACCTTCCCTTATCATAACCTACCCCCCGAACTAAGGAAAATTCTCAAAAGGTCTTTCCTATTCTTTTCACCCTTTCCTTTATTGGATAAAAGAAAAGTCGGTGGCGACTCTTGCTATCCACAATAATTGCGATAAAACGTAAAACACCCAAGTCAGTTCTCCCACCGTATTATAGTGCCTAACACCTTACCTTCATCTAACCGACTCACAAACTTAGAATCTCTAACAATTAGGGTTATCTGTTATTCTCCCGTCCTTAGGATAAAATTTAATAGTGGCGACTCGTTATTTTTTGCCAGTTACGACAGTTGGAAACTTTGCTGAGGAGACAACCCTAGGGTTTAGAGTCTTACCTATTTGTTTTAGGTCTAGGGTTTCTTGGGTATTTTCTATTATTGGTATATTTTATTTCTATAAATGATTATCTATTTATTTTATTTATTCATGTTATTCATTATTATTATTTTATTTTTGTTGTTGGTGGGATTTAAAATTCAAAAAAATATAAAATCAAACCTTAGAAAGAAGGATTGTCTATTGGCCAAGGGGGGTAAACACCCCTACAAGATTTTGTGACGACTTCGCCTAGAGTCGGTTTAATTCCAAAGAAAGAATATTTCTATAGGGCTAGACTCTCTAAGAAGTAGGACTTCGGAATTCGGCCAATGAGTCTTTGTATAACCCTAAAACAAAATCTCATAGTGAGACCGTGTACGATCTAAGAGACGAAAGTATCGGTCTACAAAGAGGCTCCACTTAAGGGAGGCCCTTGTGCATTTCCCTCTAGTGTTATCCATGATACCCTTAAGGAATCCACCTTATGGGGAGGGTAGAATATCCGTAGGACGAAATTAGAAACCTCCATACTAAGGATACCTTTCAGAAATCCCACTACCATGTTACACTACCATGCATGCATACGTCATTACATTTCAAATATTCAATATTTTTGCATTTGTCTTGTATTATTCACATGATTTCTGAGAAAAAATAATCAAAGATTTTTGGTGAGTATCTTAAAAATGAATACCAATAAGAAACAAACCATTCGAGTTAGTGTTGTGATTCCAGACATGCAGAAGACAAAGCTGATTATGGGACAGTTGACTGAGAAATCTATGAAAATGTTTGTTTGACGCTATAGAGACATTCTTGATTTGACCAAAGTGATTCTCTAAGAGGATGTTTTTACTTCCCTAGCTCAGTTCTACGACCCTCCGCTCTGATGTTTCACTTTCCAGAATTTCCAGTTAGCACCTACGTTGGAGGAATTTGATAGGATCTTGTATTTTTATAGAATCAAGGATGAACCTTACATAGGGATTGGGTAGACTTTCAATATCCGAAATTTGGCTAAAGGATTTGGAATACCCTTTACTAATTTGTTACTCAACTACAAGAAAGATGGCAGAGTTCAAGGAATTAAAATACAGTATTTGGAAGCGAAAGCTCTTACTTATGTTAATAAGAAAGAATGGGGGCCTTGTGTAGATTGTTTGGCACTAATGAGTTTTGGTTTGATTCTCTTTCTGCATATCATGGATTACATATATCCTATTGCTATTAGTGTGTTTTAGGTCGTAAAGGTGTTGAATGTTGATCCTACTCTTGCTTTACTTGCAGATGTTTATTACGCTCTTTATACCCGTTATGAAAAAGGAAAAGGCGTGATGAATTGTTGTATCCCTCTCTTATACTCTTGGCTTATCACTCATCTCTAAAAAGAATATTATATGGTTAAAATTATAACTTGAGAACAATGGTCCCAAAAATTGAGGGCTCTCACTGCTGATTTTCTCGATGTTCCTTTGATTGGGTCAAGAGGATGTATTAACTATAATACCACTTTGGCTTTATGCCAACTTGGATACCCTTTGGAAGATAAGCTTTTCGAAGAGCAACTTCGACAGTTAATTATTCACGACATGGGAAAACACAACCTCGAATTACTTAATAAGATCATATGAGCTTGGAATAGAGTTCATAAGAAAGGATCCAGAAGAAAGAATGTTGTGGAAAAGGAACCATATACTCAATAGGTTTTGGAGAGAGTTTAAATAGTCAAACTACCCTTTGTTGCTAATCCTACCTACACAACAGATGTGCCTGATCCTCTCCCGATGTCCATATAGAAGATAGAAAACTTGAAGAAAGCCCAGAATCAAGCTCAAAAAGAAAGGAGGGATTGAAGCATAGCCTCCATGACCTTACTAGGGAGAAAAGACAGATTCAACAAGAGCTTGAGTCAAAAGAGCAACAGATTCAAAGATACCATGAAGTGATTGAAAAAGAGAGTCTTAAATGAAAGCGTTCGACCGAAGGACTATTGAGATCCACTTTCAATTTGGATTCCCATAACCAACGCTTGGATGATGCTGCTAGAGAAATTGGAAGGCTAAATAGGTGGTATGAAAAAGCCCTACAAGACAAAAAGGAGATGGAGGAGAATTTGAGAGCCCAAATCCAAGGTCTTGCCGAAGGTGCTCTAGAACAAGAAGAGAAAATCCACTATCTTACTACAAGACTACAAGATAGCCAAGAATCAGATGTATGAGAACGTCTCAAGCAGATAAGGGAAGAAAGACTTATCTCATAAAAGACAAAAGAGTATGAAGAAGTTTCTCAAGAGTTAGAAGACCTTCAAAAGGATTTCCTTGTTCAAAGGGAACTCTATAAGGAGATGAGGTCTGAAAAGATGTATTGGGAAGGATAGTATGTGAAGATTGCTCAAGCGGGAGAAGATAACAAGATCATAGTTCCTATGCTCTACAAGGAGTATCTGAAGTAAAAGGACAAGCATGCAAAGCTTTCCTACCTAGAAAACAATCTCTCTGGTGACATCCCAAGAAGTTTGAAAGATGCAGAAGCCGTGATGGTCCCTTTTTTGAAGAATGTTAAAGACTTCCTCAAGCTTTGTAGGGAAATGGTTGATGGTTTTAGGTAGGAGATCTGCAAGCGCGCGTAGGGGATTTGTTGTTTCTCTTTTGTTATTTCTTTCAATATTTGACATTTGGTTCAGTATTATCCCTTAAGTATTTTGTTTCAACTATCGCAATGTATTTTTTAAGGATGGTTTGATCCAATAAAAGTACTTTTGTTTCCGTATTCAAGTTGTGTATTTATTTCGGGATACTCACCAATAAAAAGAAAAACCTAATATATATATATATATATATATATATATATATATATATATATATATATATATATATATATATATATATATATATATATATATATATATATATATATATATATATATATATATATATATATATATATATATATATATATATATATATATATATATATATATATATATATATATATATATATATATATATATATATATACAAAAATGTATAAAAAAGGAAGAAAATAAAAAAGAAATCCAATGTGAATAAGACATAAAATCTTAGCATATTCATACACATCCATGCATTCACAAGCATCACATTTAACAATTTCATACATAAAACTCATTTTTTCAAAATCCTCTCCAGTTAAATCATTGATAAACAAGCACCACCTCTCCGACCTCCATATCAAAATAGAGCTCATCAAAAAAAAGTGATGGAGCAGATCGAACAGAATCAAGCCGTCTTCCAAGAAGAATTGGAGCAAGTGAAGGTAGAATTGACTCAGTGAAAGGAGACATGAGTCAAGTTCTTCTAGCCTTAAAGAACGTCATTGAAAGGCAAGATCAGATTCCTAAGGTAGCCTCTAAAGAAGTAGCCCAGACTATTGGTGCATCGAGAGGACACTAACCAAGACTATAACCAGAACCAGGTCCTCTAAAGCAATTATGCCTTAACAAGAGGCCAAGCATGTTGATACTGAAGGCTTTGTCCCACCTCCTCCGAAAGTAGGGGCATCTCATACTTTATAGATTCCAATCAATAACTCACACAACATGGATAACTACATAGACCTTCAGAATGGAGACCATGACTTGGAAGACATCAACCAAGTGCCTCAAAGGGATGCCCATACTAACATTTCTGAAAATCCTATGGCACCCAATCAGGTTAAAGCTCTTGAATAAAGGTTGAAGTTTGTGGAGGGCTACGATGCTTTCGATGTTGATGCTCTCGAATTAAGTTTTGTTATAGATGTAGTGATCCCTCAAAAATTCAAAGTACTTGACTTTGGGAAATATAAGGGGCTCACGTGCCCAAATAACCATCTACACATATATTGTAGAAAAATGCATGCATATGCTCAAGATTAGAAGTTGATGATTCGTTGCTTTCAAGATGGTTTGAGTGGGGAATCTCTAGATTGGTATATGCAATTGGAGAGAGTCCATATCCAAACATGGGAAGATCTTGCTAACGCTTTCTTGAGACAATACAAGTACAACTTGGATATGGCTCATAATCGCATGCAACTCCATAAATTATCTCAAAAGAAAGATGAGTCCTTCAAATAATATGCGCAATGATAGAGAGAAATGGCCGCCCAAGTACAACCACCACTCCTTGAGAAGGAATTGGTCAACATGTTCATGAGTACGCTACAAGGCCTATTTTATGATAAAATTGTAGGTAGCGTCTCTTCTGGATTTTCTAATTTTTTAACAATTGGAGAAAGAATTGAAGCAGGTGTGAAAAGTGGTAAGATACAAGGGGCACCTTTCAGTACTCCTTATAACCCAAAGAAGCATACTCGGAACTTCTCGAAGAAGAAGAAAGGAGAAATTAATGTTATCGCATCATATTAGAAAGCTCAGCAACCATTGATAATCCCATGAGAACAATAATAAAACAGGTTTAAAAGGTCGCCGAGAAGATTTAATCCTCTCCCCATGCCTCAAAGTCAACTACTACAACACTTACTCAAGGCATCTTTGATAGAGATGAAGCCATTAGCTCCTCCAATTGGGTCACTCCCACCAAAATATGATGCAAATGCCCAGTGCGAATATCACACCAACTCTCAAGGTCACATAATAGAGAAGTGTTGGGCCTTCACACATAAAGTGCAAGATTTGTTGGACTACCAAGAAATCACTTTTGACAAGCCTAATATCAAGACAAACCTTATGCCTCCGCATGGCGGGCCAACTGTGAACGCAATTGAGACAACTATTTATCATGGAGCAATTAAACAGGTAAAACTCTGATAGATCTCCTGAAGGAATATCTGTTTGAACATGGTTTCCTTTTGGAACATAACGACGCTTTTGAGAAAACTTTACAAAAATTGGTGGATCAGGGGATAGTCCAATTCGGGCGATGTCCTGAAGCGAAATATGTAGCTGCAATTGAAGGAAATACAAAGAAGCCATTGGTGATTCCTTGTCAAGGGCTGGGTCTTGCCAAGAAAACTCTTGTAATTCCTTGGGGAGAGTCAAGTACGACAAATGTACCAGCAATGATACCATGCTAAACTCTGAGGATACTAATACCTTTGAAGACTACAATGGTGATTAGAGGACCATCTCCGACTCCTTATGAAAGTGACAAAGTCGTGTTGTGGAACTACGATACTACTGTCTATGTCAATGGTTTAAAGCAAGAATGTGAACCATTAACTAGCCAAGGATCTACAATTACAAATATAGTGGGAGCATGGGGCATGACCCCCAGAAGTCGAGTATACAGTCCCAAAAAACAAAAGAAGGATGATATTATTGTTAAGGATAAAGGAAAAGGTATGGTGGAGACAAGTCAAGAACAAGAATCTCCAAGTAAGAATTTTACCGACCAAGAAGTAGAAGAATTCTTAAAAATAATCAAGAAAAAGGATTATAGGGTGGTGGATCAGCTACACCAAACCCCGACCAAGATTCTGATACTCTCTTTTCTTATCAACTCAGAAGCACACTAAGACTCTCTAATGAAGATTCTAAGCTTTTCCCGTGTTACAACAGAGATTATAATAAATCAATAAGATGGATTCGTAGCAAATCTAACGTCTGGATTACGCTTAGGCTTTAATGATAGTGAGTTACCTCCACAAGGTAGAGCTTATAACAAGAAGTTACGTATCTCTATCTATATAGGAACAACTAACCTATCCAGGGTGCTGACTGATATAGGTTCCGCCCTCAACGTACTACCAAAAACCATTTTGATGAAGCTAACACTAGACGGTGTTGTCATAAGGACAAGTTCTACGTTAGTTAAAGCTTTTGATGGTTCTCAAAGTACAGTGTTTGGAGAAGTGGATCTTCCTGTCAAGATCGGCCCACATATGTTCTACATTAGCTTTCAGGTGATGGATATAGAACCAACATATACATGCTTGCTTGGGCGACCTTGGATTCATGCGGTAGGGGCTGTTACCTCAACCTTGCATCAAAAATTGAAGTCCCTTGTTGAAGGAAAGTTGGTTGTGGTCGACAGAGAGGAGGACATCTTTGCAACGCCATTCCAAGCCCTAGAATTTGTTTCCGTGGTAACCCTACCGGTGGAGAAAATTAAGAAACCGGGAACTACTATGGCTTCATGGAGAGATTTAAAAACAACAATGAAGGATCATATCTCAAAAGTTTGGGGTAAATTTGTAGAGATACCTGACAAGAAATATTGTTTTGGTTTGGGCTACAAACTATAAAAGGATGTTCTGAAAGGCAAGGGGCAATTTCCTTCGATCCAGGAAACCTACACCAGCAAAGGAGTAGAGCTTGGTGGGAAAGTAGCAATGATATCCAACAAGAGCAACACCAAAGGAGAATATAACTTAATCTGAGAATATGCTTCTGGCAAAGAGCTTAAGAATTGGACATCTGTGGAGATTCCAGAGATCTTTTTCTTTCCAAAGTAATTTTTGTGTGTTTTAAAGAACCTATGTCACGCCCGAGGCATAGGGGTAGGTAGTAAGGGACCCCCATTTGTTTTCAAATAGTATTATTAATTAATAAGAGTTATGGTTTGCATTCAATTAAGATCCCTGTCTTTCTTTTGCATTCTCCTTTTCTTTTTAAAAATGGCAATACTTCATATGCATTTTTCAAACTCACATTCTAAAATGCACCAAAACATCATAAAATGTGCACATCCGCATCTAAATCCAACGATAATGTTACTACCCTTATCCGATATAATTTTGATGCACCAATTAATCAAGCTCAAGAGGAAGATGAGGAAGATCTTAAACTCTCTGAAGAATTGGCGAGGGTGTTAGAGCAAAAAGTAGACAATATATAACCATACCAAGAATCTATTGAGATCATCAACCTTGATACAAGAAAAGATCCAAAAGAGATCAAGCTAGGGGAAACCTTGGAGGAAAGCATCAAATAAAGGCTGATCAAACTTTTGCACGAGTACGTGGATAAATTTTCCTGGTCTAATAGAGATATATCGGGATTATATATAAATATCATAGTTCAAAGACTACCTCTCAAAGAAGGTTATTCTCAAGTTAGACAGAAGCTCAGAAGAACTCGTCCAAACATATCTTACAAGATTCGAGAAGAGGTCCTTAAACAATTTGATGCATGGTTCTTAGTCGTGGTAGATTATCCGCCTTGGATAGCTAACATTGTGCCAATGACCAAGAAGGACGGTAAAGTACACATGTGTGTAAGACTATCGGAATCTGAATAAAGCAAGTCCCAAAGATGATTTCCCATTACCTCACATAGATGGTTTGGTGGACAATACAGATCAAGCTTTGGTATTCTCATTCATGGATGGTTTCTTAGGTTATAATCAAATCAAAATGGCACCCGAGGATATGGAAAAGACTACTTTCATGACCCCTTGGGGAACCTTCTGTTACAAAGTGGTGCCCTTCGGTCTAAAGAACGCAGGGGAAACTTATCAACGAGCAATGGTCAAGTTATTTCATGACATGATCCACAAAGAAGTTGATATATATGTGGAATATATGATTTCCAAATCCCATATGGAGGAGGATCACATTATTCACTTGCAGAAATTATTCGAACGTCTACAAAAATTTAGACTGAGGTTTAATCTGAACAAATGTACATTTGGTGTCAGGTCATGCAAATTATTGGGTTTTATTGTGAGTCAGCGAGGTATTGAGGTGGATCCCGACAAGGTGAAGGCCATACAATAAATTCCAGCTCCAAGAACAAAAAGAGAGGTTTGTGGTTTCTTAGAATGATTGAACTACATCTCAAGGTTCATATCACACCTAACTACTATGTGCGAGCCTATATTCAATTCACTTCAAAAAGATGAAATAGTGGATTGGAATGATGACTGTCAGATAACCTTAAAAACGATAATAAATATTTACAAGAGCCACCAATCTTGATGCCACCGGTTCCTCGAAGACCACTTATCATGTAGTTAATAATGCTTGAAGGATCTATGGGAT
Source organism: Vicia faba (assembly GCA_948472305.1). Lineage (NCBI taxonomy): Eukaryota > Viridiplantae > Streptophyta > Magnoliopsida > Fabales > Fabaceae > Vicia > Vicia faba. Next base: position 279,210 of record CATIWC010000784.1, on the reverse strand, counting down.
GTGTATTGGGGCAACACAACGAAATAGGTAGAAAAGAGGAGGCAATCTACTACCTTAGCAAGAAATTCACTGACTGTGAAACTAGGTACTCACTCCTCGAGAAGACTTGTTGTGCTTCGGCCTGGGCTACTAAATGACGGAGACAGTACATGTTAACTCAGACCACATGGTTAATAGTAATAATGGATCCCCTAAAGTATGTGTTTGAAAAACTATCTCTTAGAGGAAGAATTTCCAGATGGCAGATGTTACTATCTGAGTATAACATCCAATATGTTACTCAAAAGGTCATCAAAGGTAGTATACTAGCTAATCATCTACTCATCAGTCATTTCTAGAATATCAGCCAATGAAGTTCAACTTTCCAGATGAATATGTCATGGTTATAGGTGACTACGAAATACTAGAACCCGACGAAGGACCTGAATCGGGGACACATTGGACACTCATGTTTGACGGTGCTTCAAATGCACTAGGACATGGAATTGGGGAAGTATTGACTTCTCCGAAGAATTTACATAAACCTTATACTGCAAGGTTATGTTTTGATTGCACCAACAACGTCGCAGAATACGAAGCTTGTATCTTGGGTCTGAAAGTTGCATTGATCTAAGGATTAAATACCTCGAAGTGTATGGAGACTCATCATTAGTCATATACCAAGTCAACGTTGAATGGGACACTCGACATCCCAAATTAATTCCACATCGGGATTATGTCTTGAAACTAGCTACGAAGTTTACAGAGATTACTTTCACTCACATTCCACGAGAAAAAAATCAAATGGCAGACGCCCTGGAAACTTTGTCAGCCATGTTCAAAGTAACTTGGCTGAATCACGAACCGTGTATCATGATCAGATATTTTGAGGAACCTGCACATTGTCTCACCATTGAAGAAGGACTAGAAAACAAACCTTGATTCTATGACATCAAGAGCTATTTGGAGAAACAATAATATCCAGGAAATGCCTCAATAATTGACAAAGTGAACTCTATGAAATCTAGCCGTGAAGTTATTTTTAAATGGTGATGTGTTGTACAAAAGAAACTATGATATAGTGTTACTCAGGTGAATGGAGAAACATGAAGTAGATACGCTTATGAGAGACATCCATGAAGGAACCATCGGAACTCATACAAATGGACATGCCATGGCTAGAAAGTTCCTAAGAGCAGGTTATTATTGGTTAAAGATGGAAGCTGATTGCTACTTGTAATACGGTGGGAGAACTGACTCGGGTGTTTTGCGCTTTATCGTAATTGTTGCGGATAGAAAAAGTCGCCACCTACTTTTCTTTTATCCAATAGAGGAAAGGGTGAAAAGAATAGGAAAGACCTTTTGAGAATTTTCTTGATTTCGGGGGGTAGGTTATGAATAGGGAAGGTGTTAGCACCCTTTTCATCAGTATTTATCTACGGGCTCTTAGTTGCTAGCTCACTTTGAAATGCTTTGTTTGAAATATGTTTGTTATTTGTGTAATTTTGAAAATATTTAGAAAACGCCTTTGTTTCGGCAAACTTTGTAATGATTCTCGTTTCGGCGAGAATGTATACAAAGTGTTGGTTTTGAAAATATTTCAAAGAGATGTTTGTTTTTGGAAAGATGTTTTGAAAGTGTAAGTATGAAGATTGTTTTATTTGTGAGCAAGCAACTACGAGTGTACTACCTACTAAAAAAGTCTTAGTTCTTTTCTTCCTCCTCTAGATAGTGTTATCTTACCATTAGTTAGTAAGCAACCATATCATTGGATGTGAAGGGATGGGTGTGGGTCGTTGTAAAATCATAGAAGGCAACATTGTTGGATATCTTAGTAATTTTTCGTAAGGGTCTAAGATCCTTTATCCAAGGTAACATCGAAGGGTTATCGAGGGACTACGATCTTGTAATTGAGGGTCTTTGCTAAAGTATCCCACGTTTGAGGGACATGACTATTTTGTTCTAAGGCAACAAGTGTAGGTTAACCCTAGAGGTGCAAGTGTGAAAAGTGTTTTGATTGCATGCATTTTGTCTTGTAAATTAGGGTTTTCTAAGATTGATTTTATCTTTTCATACAAACCCTAATTAGTAGCAATAATATTGAAAGCAATAAATTGCGGGAATTTAAAGTTATACACTATTACATCTTTTTTGGGGACGGGGATACAAGTTTATGAATGGGGGGTGAAAGCAATAAAGTTATAATTATACTAATACAATCATATTGAATATTGAATAACAATATCTAAAAATATAAATATAATGTAAAAAGGAAGGAAAATTGTTTTTAAAAAAACTTTATGCATTGATACATGCACTTATGCATCGACATATGCACTTATGCATCAATACATATCACATCTTGCCCCTGGAAATCAAAACCAACTCAGTATGTATTGATGCATAATGGTTTGCATCGGCTCATATCTATTTTGCATCGTCACATGCACTTATGCATCGATACATCATTTTTTTGCTCCTGGAAATTAAAACCAATTCAGTGTGTATCTATACATAATGGTTTGCATCGACTCATATCTGCTTTGCATCAACTCATTCGTGTTTTGCATCGACTCATACCCATTTTTTCTCTCTAATGTGTCTTGATAACAGTATGCATTGATGCATAATGCCTTGTATTAACTCATAACCCGTCTTGTACCTAATATGAGTCGACTCATAGAAATATGCATCGACTCATAGTGCTATTTTTTTACTTCTAACATTGTTCTATCACATATATAAGTCAGTTCTCAACACATAGTTAGTGAAAATAAAAAGTAAGCATATATTTAGCTTCAGGGCTATGATATCTACATTTCAAAAATGAACCACTAATGATTCTTGTATGAAGAGTTCAAAGTCAATAAAACTTACCTTGAAACTGAAATTCGTGTCTTGATTTAGAGTTGAAGAAGTCAAGTTGCAGGTGGCTGTTTTTGGGCTTGGAAAATGGTGATAATGATGTAATAGAAGTTTTTCTCGTGTTTGAACAACTCCCATATGATGTATGTGGAGTGTTTGGATGGTTTTTTTGGACAGAACTTGCAAGGTGTGAGATGTTCAAAGATTTGGACTTCAAAGTTTAAGAGTGGAGGTTTTATGGACAGTTAAGTTTTTTTGAGAGTATGAGGGGTTTTGAGAAACTTGTCTACACAAAAAAAACTTCTCGCCTTAGCTTACGAATGTCCTCTCCATTTATAGAAAAGGTTTGAGAGGATGAAAGAGTTTGTTTCACAAGCTGTGGAATTCTGGTTTGGTTGAGATGAAACAACCAAGTTATGTGAAATTAGATGTCCCAATACATGATACAAAAGGGATCTGAAGTGGCTAGGAGTTTTTAGGCATGTATCTTCTTGCTTTGACATTGTGTGTGCATAAAGAATAGTTGAAAGGCTCAAGGAGAGCTGACTTTGTATAAAGCATGCTTAATGTGAATGGCAATGGTGCCTTTGTGCCATAAATGGAAAAATGGATTGGATAATGCCTTAACCACTTAGATCATAGCTCAAAAGTTTGTGTAAAAAATTAATTATGGTGAGGTTTGGAAGTTAGAAGGCCTGCAAAGTAAGAATATGCAGTATAGCATGAAGATTGTATTGTGTGTTCTTCATGAAAATGACTAGTAAATCAAGAATGGATGTCCAACTTCATGCCTTTTAATCTCCCAACTCAAGTATGATAAGTTCATGCTCTTGGAAGTTTTGGAAAGCTATAAACATTGTCTACAACTTTCATGTTGACCATTTTGGATAAATCAAATTGGTACTTGATGAAAATTGGCCAAGAAGTTTATATAAAAACTGACCAAAACCTGTTGAAAATTTCTCTAAGTGTTGGATAACAATGTCATGATTTCATGGGCTCATATATTCAAATATAAGCATTTTTTGGACACCAACCCTCTAATACAAAGTTGTAGAATTCATAAAGATCTATAACTTTCATGTTAAAAAATTTCTTTGAATCATCTTACATCTTGTCATGAAGTAATGAAATTATCAAGTGTAAAAACACTTAGAAAATTCCTAAGTATTGAAAACTTTGACTTTTGTGGGCTTTCTTGACTTTCTTGATCCTTGATGATCAATATTCATATTTTAAAATATCTTGATGAATTGTGATCTTTGAATTCAAATCTTGATCAAAAAGTCAAAGTTTGACTTTTGTGTATTAGTTGACTTTTCATCAGTTAACTAAATTTCAACTATCAATCAATTGATCTTTGAGAAATGTTTTGAGCCATGAAATTAGGTCCACGTGTTGTATTTGAATCCTTGAGATTGTGCTTCAAGACATTAGATCATGTATTAGGTCAAAAGTCCTTGATCAATTAAATACAACCAAAACCCTAATTTTGACCATTTTGCCCTTTTGGTAAATTGAGTGCTTTTCTTGAGGGATTGTGATCAATACATGATAAAGGGATGAATAGGATCTTAAAATTTTGATGTTGGACAAAAATCATGAAGTTTGACTGTAGGTTGACCACAATTAACTTTTTACCTAATACAATTGATTTTCAGTTATCTAGTCAATTGATTGAGCAAAATTGTGATTCAAGACATGAAACTTGACATGATTATTCTTGGAGGTATATAATGATCCATGAAAGTCATTTGAGGCATTTGATGTCCAATTATCCTTATAAAAACCAAAACCCTAATTTGAAGCATCAGTGTTTAGGAGATGGTTTAACCTAGTCAACACTTGTACGATTTTAAGCCATTGAAGATCTTGTGAGAAATTTCTTGAGAAAAGAGAGGGAAAATTTTGGGGTACAACAGCTGCCCCTGTTCAATCTTCTTAACCTGAAGAGTTAGGCTGGTGTGTCTGCCATTCGTGACTTGTAGGTAGAAGATGATTGAACACTAAAGTGCCCATAAATTTGCACTCACTGGTTTACAAAGTAATGTTGTTGGTTGATTGTGTCGGGAATGGGCTTAAAGATGTCATTTGGAGATGTGATAAAGAGTTATCAAAGATGAGATTATAGATGCCATCCAAAGTGACTGTTGGTAAGTATAAAGCTTGATTGTGACTATTATTTTAACGTATAATGAAGGAATCTCTGATGACTACTACTTCAATAGGTAATGAAGGAATATCTGATGACTACTACTTCAACAGATAATGAAGGAATCTCTGACGACTACTACATCAATATGTAATGAAGGAATCTCTGACGACTACTAATTCAACAGGTAATGAAGGAATCTTTGACGACTACTACTTCAAAAGAAAAGGAAGGAATCTCTGACGACTACTACTTCAATAGGTAATGAAGGAATCTTTGACGACTATTAATTCAACAGGTAATGAAGGAATCTCTGACGACTGCTACTTCAACAAGTAATGAAGGAATATCTAATGAATACTACTTCAACAGGTAATGAAGGAATCTATGACGACTACTACTTCAACAGGTAGTGAAGGAATCTCTGACTACTACTACTTCAACAGGTAATGAAGGAATCTGTGACGACTACTACTTCAACAGGTAATGAAGGAATCTTTGACGACTACTACTTCAACATGTAATGAAGGAATCTCTGATGATTACTACTTCAACAGGTAATGTAAAGGAAGGAATATTTGACGACTACTACTTCAATAGGTAATGAAGGAGTCTTTGACGACTACTACTTCAACAGGTAATGAAGGAATCCTTGACGACTACTACTTCAACAGGTAATGAAGGAATCTCTGACGACTACTACTTCAACAGATAATGAAGGAATCTTTGACGACTACGACTTCAACAGATAATGAAGGAATCTTTGATGACTACTACTTTAACATGTAATGAAGGAATCTTATCTTGATTTTGTCTCGGAGAGATATTCTTTACAATGACTCCCTCGGAAAAATCTTCAATGGAAATATTTGTCAGATTTTATCCTCTGGAGAAATTCGTAGATGGTTGATGACATGTATCTGTTGATTAATCTTTTCTTGAAAAGGTAAAGAGTTAGTTGTATGCAATGTCATGATGCATGCATTTCGTAATGATGTTCTCAAAATAAATGAGATTGTGCTATATGTGTTTTGTATGCATATGTCATGATGTAAAATGTTATTGAAGTGCATCTTTGTTTGGGAAAATAAATCTCTGACTACTGCTGGGGAGTTTTGGGAAGCTAAATCCCGGACTACCGCTGGAGATGAAGAGTATGTGTATCTTCAACCTTGTTTAGAATGCTTCTGCTTGGAATTCCTATTTGTTTGTTTGATGAAACTCTGTAGGGAATGTTAGTTTCTGCTTGGGAAGTAGGGTTCAGGAAATTTAGTTGTTCGTTGATCTACTGGGGAATTTGATTCTTATATGCCCTTAATAGGGATAAAAGAGATGACTAAACTTTCGAATTGTCCGGGGGAGGATGAAGTTAACTGTTATTTGGTAGGATTTCAGGCTTCGCATCAACTTTTTAGAGGTAGTATCAACCCCGTTGGGGAAAAGGATTTTTGTCAGTTGATTTGTAGTAGTCTAAGGATTAAAATCAAACTGGGGATATTGTAATTCGTTGGGGAAATAAACCTTGTTGAGGAAAGCATTTTGAAGACCTTATTGGGGAGATGAATTTTTTTTTTTGGATATGAAACTCCGCAAGGTTTCTCTCATAGTTTAGGACCAACTCAGCTGGGGAAATGATTGTCAAAACATTGGAACTTCAGATGGAGACTGTATGAATTCACTCTGTGGGGATAATCTCTATTGTACCCCAAAATTTTCCCTCTCATGTTTCCCAATGTTTTTTTCTCTTATATCGGTGGTTACAAACACTTGCCTAAAGAAAATGAAATTTTTGAATGTTAGCAAAGTGTCTTTCGATTGGTAGTTAAACAAGTGCCCTTCGATTGGCATAACAACAAGCTTCGACTGGGCCCCTAAAACCCTTCGACCAAGCATTGGCCCATCAACTTCGATTGTGCATTGGTTCCCCTTTGAACAAGCCTTGGTCAAAGCTTCACAAGCAAGAATCCCCTACAAGTTTACTTCAATTCACCAGCAGTGAACTCCTGCATACAAGCCTTGATTAGGCGCTGAATTCATAAAGCTTAATTCATGCTTGCCTTGGTTCCACAAGGCAAAGACCCATCAGCTTGCCTTCAACCTACAAGGCAAAAGGCCCCTTTCACTATTCTTCGATTCACAAGACAAAGGGATGCTTCAGACATGCCTTCGATTCACAAGGCAAATGCCCCATCTTCAGCTCGCCTTCAACACACAAGACCAAGACTCCTTCAGATTTGTCTTCAATCCACCAGGAAAAAAGCTTCCTTCAACCCACAAGGCATTGGCTGCCTTTGTGCAAGCTTCGACTGGGCAACGGTCCCCTTTGAAACAATTTTCCACACTTCGACATGCATGATAGTCCCTTTGAAGGCGTGTTCATGTGGTCCCTTCAAATAAGCATTCATTAGTCCATTCGAAGGACACATGACTATTGAAAACAAGTTTGCTTTGTGATGAGTCTTGGTCAAAGATGCTTGCTGGCTAAAATCATGTACGCTGATAAGCTCAAACCCCTTGCACAAGTACATTCCTGCCAAAGGAAGCTTCGACTGACCATAATAAAGTCTTTCGATTAGGCTAGTTGAGTAGTGTCAGAGTAATCGAAGAGAGTGAACTTAGGGGCTGATCGAAGAAGCCATAATGTTGAGACTTTGTACAAATCGAATTAAGATCCATAGTCAATCGAAAAGCAAAGATCTGAAGGGGCTTTCGAAGAAGACCTGATGAAGGAAACTCTAAATAGATTCGAATCCAGAGTCATCAAAAAGGACAAATGCTCTGATGAAGAGAATTTTGGGCAATTCGAATTGATGCAGATATTGACTTAATTAAAGAAACTCTGATAAGGGAAAACTATAAATTCAGAGTCATCAAAGATCTGAGCAATTCAAATTGATATGTGTTGTACCCCAAAATTTGCCCTCCCATTTCCTCAACATTTTCTCATCACAAGACCTTTGAAGATCAAGATCCAGTTAGGGTTTCCTCTGCTCAAGACTTCTCCTTGCACTGTGGACTCAAATTAGGGTTTGTGTTTGCCTAAGGATGTTTGGACCTAAAATGCCTAAGATGACTTTCATGCTTCATGTTGGACTCCCAAGTTTACCTATACCAAGTTTCAAGTCTTGATTCCAAGTTTTGCCCAGTCAATTGGACAGTTGACCTAGAAATCAGCTGTATTGGGGAAGAAGTCAACTGTGGCCAATTGACAGTCAAACCTCATGAAATTTGATCCACATCAACATTATGAACTCATATGGACCATTTGATCAAGTTTGGATCACAATTCCACAAGAAATTTGATCAGATCACCCAAAGGGCAAAATGGTCATTTTTAGGGTTTTGACTGCACAAAGGCAAATTTTTGACTATTTGACCTAGCCAATGGCAAACCAAGCTCACATATGGCCTCAAGGACCCCATGGAATTATCTTGACATGTTCATCAAGCTCAAAAGATCCCAAGTACACAAGATTGATAGTTGAATTTCCCAGTCAATTGATCAATTTTGACTGTATACTGAAAAGTCAAACTTTGACTTTTTGGTCAAAATCAAGAGTCAAGATTCATTTTTCATCAAAACATTCCAAATCATGAAACTTGTTCACCAAGAAATCACAAAATGAAAATTAGGGTTTGAAAATGGAATTTTTCATAACTTAGAATTTTTCTAAGTTATGAAAAACCCTAATTTTTTCCCAACTTTGCCCCATCTTTTCACCATGATCCATTTAGATTCAAACAAAAGTCAAAACATGAAAGTTGTAGCTTGTTGCATAATCTACAACTTTGATTCACAAAGTTTTCTCATTTGAAGCTTGTATCTCAAGTTATAATTTTTTGAATAAGGGCACTAAACCATCTTTTAACTTAGTGAAATTTGACCTATTTTGACAAGGTTTTCTACCCTACTTCAAGGCCACTTTTCATACCCTTCCACTTGGAATTTTGATTTGCATTTCAAAGATGGATTGTAGTACACATTCCAAGCTTTCCAAAATGTCCAAGAACTCATCAAACAACCTCATAACTTGAGAGATTCGAATTTCACAAGTTGGCAAAAATTCACTTTTTGTTCTTCATCAAGACATGTTCATAAACTTGGTAAATTTGAACTCAGCATAGTTTGTGCTACTTTACAGGTCCTAAAACCAAATTACACTCCTTAATTTAATGCAAAACCATTGAATCAAGTTGTTATTTTAAGCCTTTGGTCATTACACAAGGAATTAAGCCTAAACTAGAAAAAGCATTATTTCCATTCTTGAAAAGAAGAACTTTATGTCAAGTTTGCAATCCAAGTGGTACAAGCAAGATCTTCTTGGCACAAGTTTGTGAGCAAATTGAACTGATCAAGGCAAGGGATAGCAGCATAGTGGGAGGGCCTGTACTGACCTAGAAAGAAAAGTGGCATTTTGTAGCTTAAGTGTGAAGAAACATCCATAACTTATGCTATCTCTCATCTCAGCTGAGAAACAGAAGAAAAAAGTTATCAAACACATTCCATAGACCAAATCAAAGCTAACACACGAGCCCTTGCCATCTGAAACACTCCCATTGCTCTAATCACCTCAAAACTGCACAAACAGGGGAAGCCCTGCAGATTGAGTGCTATCTCTCAATCCCTTCGAGCATTCTTGTCCAAACTTGTTCCTCTACCTTCCTTACAACATATGCAAGCTAACCCTGTCCTAAAACCAGACCTGTAACACCTCCAAGCCACTTCACCATTTTCAATTTTCTGTTTTGCAGTTGGAGTTCACTAGCTCGATTCAGGGAGTTTCAAGGCAAAGTAGGAATTGGGAAAGCTTCCTTACACTTCAAGGAAGCTGTACAAGTCATCATTTCACTCTGAAACATCCTCCATTGCCAAGCTCGATTCCAACTGAACAGGTATATTCATGGAGTTCTATCTCTCTTATTAGGCATTGTTAGCTTTAGGTTTTTGAAGAAAACATGTCACAATCATAGCCCTGAACATGCTCATATGATTAGATTTCATTTATGTTTCGTGTGCTTAGAGAATTTCATGTCTGAACATTGATGAAAAGTTAGGTCAGAAAAGAGGGGGAGAGAAATTCTCCCTCATCTTAGAGAGATAGGTCAAGTTATTTATATGGTTGAAACCGTCTCTTCATGCTGAACATTTCTTGTGTTATGAGTTTTTGCTGAAAAGCCAAGAATCAGGAGTCAGGCATTGAAGCAAGAGGCGCGCGTTTTTTCAAATGTTTGAAGCTGGAGGTTGAAGACAATGGTCAGTGGGCTGGGCCTGTGTCATTTCACTTTTCACACCACTTAATTGCTATTACACCCCCTGAGCCCATTTGTCTTATTTTTTAACATTTTTGACTTTTTCTTTTTTGATTAACTTTGTTTATTTTTTCTCATGACATTAGAAAATTAAAAATATTTTTTTCATCATTTTTTGCATTTATTGCATATTTATTTGTTTATTTTCTTTGTTTGTATATAAAATATATATGTATTATTATTAGAATAAATAAGAAATAATGTAAATACAATTTTTATTTTTATTTACTTTCTGAAAATATTTCACACAAAAAACACACTTTTATTTATTTTATTAAAATATTAAATAAATATTTATTTTTTTGTATAATACATATTTAGGGTTTAATATATGTATATATGTGATTATTAATATATTTAAGACAAAAATATAAAAATACTTGATTTTTCATTTTATTTAATATTTGATACAAAATACCTTTTTTCACAATATACTTCATTTTATTCTATTTTCATAAATAATAAATAAATAGTTGTATTAAATTAGATAATAATGCATTTTTTCTTTAAAATTAGGGTTTTTGCCCTAAATTCAAAATACTCAAAAAAAATAATACATTTTTATTTTCTTTTTCCTTTTACATAAATAATATTTTCTCATACACATAAAAACTTTCTTTTTGCATTTCACATATTTATTTAATTTACATTTAATTATGCAATTTATTTATTATGCAAATATTCAATTGATGTAATAATTTAGATTTAAATTCTTGTCAATATCCCCCTTTGAACATTTGTACCCCCCTTCCCATATTTGGTTTTGTAATAGCTTAGTAATTTTAATTTCGCACTTTATTGCTTTCTAATGATAACATGCTAGAATTAGGGTTTGTATGCGAAAAAACGATAAAAAATAGTTTGACCTAATACAAAGATAAACAAGCATGAAAATGGACACACAAATCACACTTGCACCCCCTAGGGTTTTCCACTTGTTGCCTTCAAATAAATGGGCCATATTGTATGTTGAACATCTTTGGGCAAAGTAAACAATTTGAATGATCATAGTCCCTCGATAAAACTTTTCAAAACAAACAAAAACAAATGATCAAGTCCCTTAAAGAAATTGCCCAAAGACATTTAACGTCGTTACAATTATGGTCTAAACGATGACCCGCGCCTGTCCCTTTCACATCCTAACACAAGGTTGCCCACCAAATACAATGGTGGAGCAAACTTGTTAAAAGGGTTAAAGTATAGCAATAATCTTTTGAGAAATTTAGGAGTAGATAACCTATTAGTTACTTGAATCAACTTGCAAAACAAAACACTTGCCTAATTTCAAAATCACACCTCACAACACTTTCAAAACAACTTTCAAAAACAAATGAAAACTTTTTCAAAAGACATACATCTTTGTATACATCCCCACATGGATCATTACAAAGGTTGCCACCACATTGGCCTCTTTTCAAAAACATTTTCAAAACCCGCACACTCAAGCACCATTTAAAACAATTGAAAACAAAAGGCAAGTGATCTAAGCAAGTAACTAAGAGCCCATGGATAACCATGGATAGAAAGGGTGCTAATCCCTTCCCTTTCTATAATCTACTCCCCGAACCCAAGAAAACATCTCAAAAGGTTTTTGCTGTGCTTTTTAACCTTTCCTTAGGATAAAATAAAAAGTCGGTGGCGACTCTTGCTAACCGCAACATTTGCGAATACAAACGCAAAACCTCAAGTCAGTTCTCCCACCGTATCACAGAACTGGCGACTCTGCTGGGGATATTCTTAAAGTGGAGTAACCTTAGGGTTTAGATCACCTTTGTTTTCAATTGCTTGCTTTGTTTGCTTTTACATCTTGTGGGCTTTGTATCGGAGTTTTATAGATCCTAACCCGGATCTGGGGAAACCCTTTTAGGTAGCAACAAGGCTGTGAGGGAACTGTGCGGGGTATACCGACATGGTTGAAGCAGTCTGCTACGTTGATGTGGCACTTTGGTGTGTACCGGTAACCCTTGAGTTCAGTCAAGGAGAGTACGGGGCCGCCGCGTGGTGTCATGAAGCATCAACTGACCTTAGGAACCTTAATTGAACCATCTTGGCCTTTTAGGGGTAGTGAGATAACTGACTTTGGTGCAGTCCGAGGTTGGTTGATACTCGATACTACACTCAATTGAGGGTTGCTTTCCTGGAATATTTCGGTCGCCAGTTCAGTGGCTAAATCGAAACGATGAACAATGAAAGCAATCCAGTGATATTGGGACCTTTAGAACCCGGTTACTTTTGATAGGACAGGTTGAGCCCACCAAACTTCAAGAGGGTAATACCCAGACCCCATACAGGCCTAAACTCTAAGGGTTGGTGTGACTTGTGTGCCTTACCATGTTTTGCCTTTGTGAATGTTTATAGTGCATTTAATCATCACATCATTACATCATACAAACATCATGAGCATTGACTAACCATTTCAAGGGTTTCGAATCTTCATCTTTGTTCTTGTTTTATAGGACATGGAAACTGCTCGTAGAAAGACAATTCAGATTAGCCTTGTAAAGATCCCTCCTCAGCTTAAGGAACTTCTGTCCAGGATTCCCGAGGGTTCTTCATTCAGTGAGAGACATGGAAGACTCATCAACTTGGTTAACACCAACATTGAGGAGGACTTGATAAAGGTCCTGTTCCAATTCTTTGACCCTCTGCATCACTGCTTCACCTTCCCGGATTATCAGTTGGTGCCTACATTGGAAGAGTTCTCCCGACTTCTGAAGGTCCCTATCCTTGATCAACTACCCTACAACGGTACGGAAGAGGAACCCAAGCTTGAAGAGATTGCTAAAGCCTTGCACCTACAGACATCTGACCTCAAGGGACATTGGGAAGTTAGAAGTGGTATCAAAGGATTCTTAGCTAGATTTCTGTTTGAAAAGGCTCAAGAATGTTGGAATTCTCTTGACCTACGAGCTTTTGAAGAATTGGTGGCCCTCCTTGTCTATGGTTTGGTGTTGTTCCCTAACCCAGATCAGCTTATTGATATCAGTGGTGTCCAGATCTTCATGACCAAGAATCATATACCTACACTGTTGGGGGATATCCTTCACTCATGTTACACTCGAACCATGAGAAGAAGGGGTGTCCTTATGTGTTGCACTCCTCTCCTGGGAAGGTGGTTTATTTCGCACCTTCCACAATCAGTTTTGAAGAACGAGCGGGGTTTGAGATGGTCACAACGGTTAATGACTCTCACGCATGCAGATATGCATTGGTGTCCTAGGTCCAGGGAAGACGTCACTATCATTGATCGTTGCGGGGAGTACCCTAATGTTCCTTTATTTGGAATCAAAGGAGGTATTACTTACAACCCATGCCTGGCTTGGAGGCAGTTTGGTTATGCTCGGAAGGATGGCCCTCATGACATGTTAATTCCCGACATAGTTTTTGACTTCGACAACGATACTCAAGGACTTCGTCAGAGATTTATCAGAGCTTGGAGGATGCCAAGTAGGATAGACAGCAAGACATTGGGGCACCGGAACTCCATCCCGTTGGAACCTTACCTCAAGTGGGTACGAGCCCGCTCCCAGAAATTAGTGATGCCTTATCCTCATATGCTTCCTGTGATCAAAGAACCAGTCTTGGAAGGAGAAGCATCCTACACCATTCAACATCCTGACATGCCCACCTCCTGGGAAGAAATGCAGAAGAGCTGGGTCCAGCTTAAGGAAGAACGGAATTCTCTTGAGACCAGTCTACATGCTAGTGAAAAGAAGGTCCTGGAACTCACCCGCCTGCTGCACGAGGAAAGGAATCTCAACACCTACATCGCGCCAAAGAGGATGCGCAATGTCTTTTTACCTTAGAGAGTTATTTTGTAATATTTGGCCCATGAGGCGTTTATGTACTAACGATTTTTTCCTTATTAATATGATGTGCGTTCCTTTTTGTCTACAACAAATTTTGAATATTCTAAATCCTTGAATGCATTGCATACATACGCATTCCATTACACCATATGCATAGCAGGTACCCTATTTAGCAGGATGCTTAATTTTCTTCGCTGTTTGTGTGAACAGTCATCATGAATCCAGAGTCCTCCAGTGAGCAAGCAATCAAGGCCCTTCAGGCCCAAAGTGCACAGTTTCAAGAGATGGTCCTAAGCCTAGCCCAAGGTCAGCAAGAGTTGAAGACTCTACTAATGAAGAAGAAGAAGAAAAAGAGGACTGCATTGTTCAACACCGGACGCCGATTTGGGAACACACTCCACAATGAAGCTGATCCAACCACTTCTTCTGCTGAGAAAAACAGTCCCCAAGGGGGAAGAGCTCCTAGTCCCGCAGTCTCCGACAACGAGACGGACTATAACGACGAACAATACCCACCTGCTGCTGACAGATACAAGCAATTGGAGGACCGCTTGAGCGCCATGGAAATTCAGAATGTGCCGGGACTGGATTTCGGAGATTTGGGGTTATCTTCTGGGGTAGTCATTCCACACAAGTTTAAGGCGCCTGCCTTCGCCAAGTATGATGGGGTCTCCTGCCCGAAGCTGCATCTAAGGTCGTACGTAAGGAAAATCCAACCTTACACGGCGGATAAGAACCTCTGGATTCACTTTTTCCAAGATAGTCTCTCGGGGTCACAGCTTGAATGGTTCTACCAATTGGATGGGGCTAGCATCCGACACTGGGAAGATTTGGCGACCGCATTCTACAGACAATACCAATACAATTCTGATCTCGCTCCTACGCGTACCCAACTTCAGGGTATGTCTCTAGGAACGGGTGAAGGGTTCAAAGAGTACGCTCAAAAATGGAGAGATTTGGCTGGCAGGGTGCAGCCTCCATTAACTGATCGAGAGCTGGTTGATATGTTTCTGGGGACGTTGTCTGGTCCGTTTTTTAATCATTTGGTTGGTAACTCCTCCGCTGGGTTCACAGATTTGATATTAACAGGAGAGAGAATTGAAGCTGGCATCAGGTCAGGCAAGATACAGAAGGCTACCTCTACAAGTGCTGAGAAGAGGCCGTTTAAGAAAGAAGCAAGTGCCGTCTATGGTCCTAGAAGACAAGTCAAACCCGAAAGTCGCCAAGCCGTCAATGCTTTGATCATCTCCAAACCTGTTGCTGCTCCTCAGCAGTACAATCAACAAAGAAGTGAAAGGCCCAAGAGGCAGTATACCCGACTAAGTATGACATTATCTCAAATTTTACCCCAACTGTTATCCACCAACCTGGTGACCCTCAAAGAAGCTCCTAAGGTCGTCAACACTGCGTCTCCTAAATACAACCCAAATGCCCGGTGTGCTTATCATTCTGATAGTCCCGGGCACACTACTGATGATTGCTGGGCCTTGAGAAACAAAGTGCAAGATCTGATCGACGCAAAAGAAATTCAGTTTGAAGCGCCGGAAAGACCAAATGTTGTAACGTCTCCTATGCCCCAGCATAGGGTAAATGCCATTGAGGAAGAAGTGTATGCTGTTTCGATAGATGAAGTTGTTACCCCTTTGAAGACTGTTAAGAAGAACCTACTGCGGGCCGGTTTATTTCCGGGTTGCGGTGAAGGTTGCCTGTGTTGTGCTATTTCCCTATCTGATTGTCCCTTGCTAAGGTTAGGCATCCAAGGCCTAATGGATAGCAAGGAGATTCTATTCAAAAAGACTGTTGTTCAATTGGTTCCGATGAAAGAAGTTTCTGTAATTACCATCTTCAAAAATCCAATCAAGGCTCCCCCAAAGAAGCCTGTTCAAATCTTGACAGTTACGCCTGTGATCATTACTGTTCCGGGACCCCTCTCCTACGTATCTGATAAAGCTGTCCCCTGGCATTATGGGGCAGACGTGTATATAAATGGAATCAAGCAAGAATTCGACGCTAGTGCCAGTATCTGCGATATCACTGGTCCAGCCAAGGTCACCCGCAGTGGCAGGCTCTTCTCGCCTGACATCGCGCCGCCCGCTATTCGAAAACCCCTCCTCATAAAACCTACAAGTTTACCTAGTCCTGTTGCTGATCAAATTGTGTCCCCTGCTGCCGAGTCATCAAATGCTCGGGGCAAAGGGATTGAAGAAGAGCCTGCCCGGATGGAGGCACCAATACCCTTAAATGCTGAGGCCTCCCGACAAGAAATGGAGGAGATTCTGAAAATAATAAAGAAAAGTGATTTTAATGTTGTCGAGCAGTTGGGGCATACACCCTCCAAGATCTCCCTGCTCTCCTTATTGCTATGCTCCGAGGCCCATGCTAAGGCCTTAATCTCATTTCTCAAGACGGCCCATGTGCCGCAAGAGACGTCTGTAGTCCAGTTCACTGACTGCATAGCGAATCTGACAGCGGACAACGGCTTGGGTTTTTCAGATGCTGACCTGACCACAAAAGGGAGAGACCACAACGATGCCCTGCATGTCTCTATTGAATGCAAGGGCACTACTCTGGCACATGTATTGGTGGACACTGGTTCTTCCTTGAATGTTCTACCGAAAAAGGCTTTGGATCGTCTGGATTATGAAGGCCTGGAGTTGAAACCCAGCAATATCATCGTCCGGACCTTTGACGGTTCCAAGAGGATGGTTCATGGAGAGGTTAACATCCCAATTCGTGTGGGCTCTCAAGTGTTTGACTCTACCTTTTATGTGATGGATATACGTCCATCGTACTCTTGTCTGCTGGGCCGACCTTGGATCCATAAAGCTGGGGCAGTGACCTCCACCTTGCACCAGAAGCTGAAGTATCCCGTCAGGGGGAAGATCGTCACTGTACAAGGAGAAGAGGAGTATATGGTGAGCCATTTGAATTCCTTCAGGTACATCGAAATGGACGGAGAGTTTATTGAAACTCCCTTCCAGCATTTCGAGGAGGTGCATCCAATTTCAGCAGCTGCAGAGACAATGGCCGAAGAGAATGACTCCTTGAAGATGGCTTCCCTAAGGGATGCCCGGGTTGTGGTTCAGAAAGGCAATTGTGCACACTGGGGTCAGCTTCCTGACTTCACTCAGAAGAACGACAAGTTTGGGCTAGGCTTTACTGCAGAGCCTCAGAAGGCGGTGCGCAAAGAGAGGATCGGAAAGGCTCCAGTATTTATTTCCAGCTCAAGGGTGAATGCTATCGAGGAGGATGTGGAGGAAGCTGAGTTTGACAGTTGGATCTACCCGACTACCAGCAACGGACCAAGCAACTGGACGGCAAAGGATTTTACCCCTATCACATTTGTCACGCAGTAATTGATTTCTTTTGATTTCCAATTTGTAACAAACAATATGTTAAAACTTTGTTGGCTCGGTGTCCTACCCGGGGCATCGTAGCTCCATTTGTGAGGGCTTTTGTATGACATTTTCATATATCATCAATCAAAACATTGGACGTTTGTTGCATTTCAAATCTTTTGCTCTTTTCCTTTCTGTGTTATATATATTGCAAAACAGCTATATTTACACACACTCACTTATACAGGTTTCAATCCACTCTGGATCTCACTGGTAACAGCTCTGCTACCGCCAGTTATGACTTCGAAAATCCGATCAACTTGGTCGAAGACGAAGGTGAAGATGATTGCGAAGTGCCTGGTGAACTCGCAAGACTGCTACTACAGGAAGAGAGGGCTATTCAACCACATGAAGAGCCTGTGGAGACAATTAACTTGGGTACTGAGACAGATAGGAAAGAGGTCAAGATTGGTGCCAATCTAGAGCTCAGCGTGAAGCAACGATTGATCCAGATGCTACAAGACTACATGGAGATTTTTGCTTGGTCCTATGAAGATATGCCTGGTTTGGATGCCGACATTGTAGTTCACCACCTGCCAACCAAGGAAGATTGCCCTCCGGTAAAGCAGAAAGTTGGACGGATGCGTCCAGAGATGTCTGAAAAGATCAAGGCCGAGGTTATGAAGCAGTTTGATGCCGGGTTCCTTGCAGTAACTTCTTACCCTCAGTGGGTTGCCAATGTAGTGCCAGTGCCGAAGAAAGACGGTAAAGTCAGAATGTGTGTCGACTACCGGGATTTGAACAGGGCCAGCCCCAAGGATGACTTCCCCCTACCTCACATTGATGTCCTTGTTGACAATACAGCTCAACACAAGGTGTTCTCCTTCATGGATGGTTTTTCAGGGTACAATCAGATCAAGATGGCTCCTGAAGATATGGAGAAGACTACATTTGTGACTCAGTGGGGCACCTTCTGTTATAAGGTCATGCCATTCGGATTGAAAAATGCTGGGGCAACCTATCAACGTGCCATGGTTGCTTTGTTTCATGATATGATCCATCATGAAATTGAGGTATACGTTGATGACATGATTGCAAGGTCTCAAACTGAGGAAGAGCACCTTGACCATCTGAGGAAGTTGTTTGACCGACTCAAATTATACAAGCTGAGGTTGAATCCCAACAAATGCACCTTTGGGGTAAGATCCGGAAAGTTGCTAGGTTTCATTGTAAGTGATAACGGTATCCAGGTGGACCCTGCCAAAGTTAAAGCTATTCAAGAGATGCCGACTCCAAAGACAGAGAAAGAAGTCAGAGGTTTCCTAGGACGACTGAATTACATTGCTCGATTCATCTCGCATCTAACTGCTACTTGTGAGCCAATCTTCAAATTGCTGAAGAAAGATCAAGTAGTACGCTGGAATGATGAATGTCAGGCCGCCTTTGAAAAGATAAAAGAATACCTCCAAGAGCCACCCATTCTTATGCCACCGGTGGAAGGAAGACCTCTGATACTATATTTGACGGTACTTGATAATTCAATGGGGTGTGTGCTGGGGCAGCATGACGAGTCTGGCCGAAAAGAGCACGCTATTTATTACTTGAGCAAAAAGTTTACCGACTGTGAGTCTCGTTACTCACTGCTTGAGAAAACTTGCTGCGCTCTTGTATGGGCTGCTCGCCGGCTGAGACAGTATATGCTGACTCACACTACTTTATTGATTTCAAAGATGGATCCCATAAAATACATATTTGAAAAGCCCGCTCTGTCTGGGAGAATAGCGAGATGGCAAATGATCTTAACAGAATATGACATCCAGTATACAACTCAGAAAGCAATTAAGGGAAGTGTACTGGCTGATCATTTGGCACACCAACCTGTAGACGATTACCAGTCATTGAACTTTGATTTTCCGGATGAAGACATCATGGTGGTAACTGACTGTGAAGTACCTGGACCGGATGAAGGACCTGAGGAAGGATCCCGATGGTCTATGCATTTTGACGGAGCCTCCAATGCTTTGGGTAACGGCGTCGGCGCTGTAATCATATCTCCCAAAGGAACTCATACTCCCCTCACCGCCCGATTATGTTTCAGCTGCACTAACAATATGGCAGAATATGAGGCATGTATCATGGGTTTACAAGCTGCAATCGACTTAAGGATAAAATTTCTAAGTGTCTTCGGAGATTCCGCTCTCGTGATCAATCAGATCAAAGGCGAGTGGGATACGAAACACCCGAATCTTATTCCTTACAAGGAGTATGTGTCGACCTTGCTCCCTCACTTTGAAGAGATAACTTTTGAGCATTTCCCCAGAGAGGAGAATCAGCTAGCGGACGCACTAGCCACGATGTCTTCAATGTTCAAAGTTAAATGGGACAATGAGGCTCCCCGAATCATAATCTGGAAGTTGGATGAACCGGCATACTGCTGTGAGCTCAAGGCTGAGAAGGTGACTGAAAAACCCTGGTATCATGAGGTGAAGAGGTACTTGGAAGCTCAGGAATACCCTGAAGGTGCGTCTGTCAATGATAAGAAGTTCATGAGGAGGTTTGCTGCAAAATTCTTCCTCAGCAACGGCGTTCTCTACAAACAGAATCATGATTCGACTCTGCTGCGTTGTGTGGATAAGGCTGAAGCTGAGAAAATCATGATGGAACTGCATGAAGGTACATTTGGAACACATTCCAGTGGACACACCATGGCTAAGAAAATCCTTCGGGCAGGATATTTCTGGTCCACAATGGAAGCCGATTGTTACCAGCACTCCCGAACTTGTCATAAATGCCAGATCTACGCTGACAAGGTGCATATCCCTCCCGTTCCTTTGAATGTCCTAACGGCGCCTTGGCCTTTCGCAATATGGGGCATCGATATGATCGGCGAGATCCGACCAACGGCATCCAATGGGCATCGCTTCATCTTGGTGGCAATCGATTACTTCACGAAATGGGTTGAGGCAGCTTCTTATGCCACAGTAACCAAGAGCGTCGTGGCGCGCTTCATCCGGCATAATCTGATCTGTCGGTATGGCGTCCCAGAAAGAATCATTACGGACAATGGTAACAATCTCAATAACAAAACAATCACTGAACTCTGTGAACAATTCAAGATACAGCACCACAATTCTTCTCCCTACTGGCCGAAGATGAATGGGGCTGTAGAGGCGGCCAATAAGAATATCAAGAAAATTGTGCAGAAGATGACAGTGACCTATAAAGATTGGCACGAGATGTTACCGTTCGCTCTTCATGGGTACCGCACCTCAGCAAGGACATCCACCGGGGCAACTCCTTTCTCCTTGGTCTATGGCATGGAGGCAGTCTTGCCAATCGAGATCCAGATACCCTCTCTCCGGATAATGAAGGATGCAGACTTGAATGAAGATGATTGGATCCAAACTCGACTTGATCAATTAAATCTGATTGACGAAAAGAGGCTCACTGCTATCTGTCATGGTCAAACGTATCAGAAACGGATGATCAGGGCATTTAACAAGAAAGTCAGACCACAAGAGTATCAAGTTGGGGACCTGGTAATCAAACGCATCATCCTTCCTCAAAGTGATCCCCGGGACAAATGGACCCCTACGTATGAAGGGCCATTTGTGGTTAAGCGTGTGTTCTCAGGAGGAGCCATGATCCTAACCACCATGGATGGTGACGACCTTCCTCACCCCGCCAATGCAGACATAGTGAAAAAATACTACGCATAAATAAAAGACCCGCTAGGTTGACATACCTAGGCAAAAATAAGGGTTTCCCGGCGAACCAAAAGGGTTCGGGCAAAAATAAGGGATGAAATGAAAAAAAATCTGTACACCCGGCAAGTCGAAAACCTGAAAGGGCGGCTTGGGCAAAAATGGGTATCCTGGTGGACTGAAAACCCAAAAGGGCGGTCCAGGCAAAAGTTAGGGATAAAAGCGTAACACTATGTCTCATTGGATCACTTCGCATCCGGAATTCGGCATCAACTATCTGGCTTCAGATTGCGGCATTGACCAATCAGCTTCATCTTCAAATTGGACAGCAAAGCGATGAGACGTTCGAAGACATAAAGGCAATAGCAGAGTTGGAACCCAGTGGGATTGTTCACATAGCTGTTTGGTTTCCTTTTTCAAATTGTAAACTCTATACTATTTGGCGATGTCCTCTTACTAGGATGTCAGCCTCTTGTACAAAAAAACGCCCATTCACAGGCAAAGTTTAAATCAATACAAATTCACTTGTTCATACAAATTACCATTGTTTTCCTCTTTTTGTTTTGTCTTGCGAAGAACGTCCAATGTTCATTTTTGATATATGCATTTGACATTAAATTGCTGATTCATAAGTGTTTGCATATAAAACAAGAGATTAATTACAAGTGACATCAAAGACAGGGGCAATGTGGAGTTGTCTATCGCAGTCTGGTTGTTTTGTCCGCCAAGGCACCAAGGTAAGTTCAACTGAAGAATGTGGCCAGATCACCTCAATTCCCCGCGGAATAAAACAGGATGCGACAATACTTTCCCCAGGCAGAGTTGGTCCCCCGTCGATCCTAAAAAGGCACAACGATCCCCGGCAGGTCTTAAAGCTCATCCCCAGTAGATTCTGGAAGCTTATCCCCGGCGAAGTACGGACGTATCTCCCGAGTTTTATTTAGAGTTATTTCCTCACAAGGACTTATAACTGGGTTATCCTCAGCTAAAAGCCACGGAAGATCGCTCTCGGCAAAGTTCCTTCAATCCCCAGCGAAGTCTATCTTTGGTATTCCCAAGCAGAGTTTATCTTTGGAGTTCCCCAGCGGAGTTTATCATCATTATCCTCAGCGGAATCCGTCGTTAAAGTCCTCAGCAGGCCTCTCATCAGAACTTCGGCTAAGTATCTCTTCCACAGGGCAGCTTCCCGGCCGTTCGTCAAGGATTTATTTTCCTAAGATGAAATTACATTCATAAACATTTCATATTTTCATACATCTTGCTTCCATACAGGATGAAACGCATACAACATCTCATGTTAAACATCATGATATCATGCATATCATACATCATGACATTGCATACAACTTACGTTTTGCCTTTTCAGGAAAAAGACAATCTCAAAAGCGACTACCTTCAACTGTCACAATTCCAGATTCGATTCCTGTATCCAGCCAGGGCATATCTGTTGACCACGTTTCCAGACTCGACTCCAGTATCTAGCCAGGGCACGTCTGAAGAGTTCGAAGATTCGATTCCTGTATCCATCCAGGGCACATCTATCAACTACAACGTCTCCAGATTCGATTCCTGTATCCAGCCAGGGCATATCTGTTGACCACATTTCCAGACTCGACTCCTGTATCTAGCCAGGGCACGTCTGAAGAGTTCGAAGATTCGATTCCTGTATCCAGCCAGGGCACATCTATTAAACGACTATTTCCAGATTCGACTCCTGTATCCAGCCAGGGCACATCTGAGCAACCAATTGTAGATTCGATACCTGTATCTAGCCAGGGCATATCTGCATAAGGAGACTGAAGATCAAACACCTGTAACAAGCCAGGAAAACATCTGTCTTTCTTAAATACACAAGTTCTCGCTAAGGAATCTCTTATGCGATCAACACTCCCAAATGGCATCTATAAGCCCATTCCCGTCAAAGTTCTGTCACTTCTCCAGATGGCATCTATAAGCCCATCTCCCTATCCACCATCTTTCCAAATGGCATCTATAAGCCCATTCCCGGCACCACATTGTTGAGACTCCAGCATGCGAGTGCAAATTTCCGGGCACTCTAGTGTCCAATCTCCTTTTACCCTCGAGTCACGAAAGGCAAACTTGCCAATCTAACTCTTCAGGTCCAAGAAGATTGAACAGGGGCAACTGTTGTACCCCAAAATTTGCCCTCCCATTTCCTCAACATTTTCTCATCACAAGACCTTTGAAGATCAAGATCCAGTTAGGGTTTCCTCTGCTCAAGACTTCTCCTTGCACTGTGGACTCAAATTAGGGTTTGTGTTTGCCTAAGGATGTTTGGACCTAAAATGCCTAAGATGACTTTCATGCTTCATGTTGGACTCCCAAGTTTACCTATACCAAGTTTCAAGTCTTGATTCCAAGTTTTGCCCAGTCAATTGGACAGTTGACCTAGAAATCAGCTGTATTGGGGAAGAAGTCAACTGTGGCCAATTGACAGTCAAACCTCATGAAATTTGATCCACATCAACATTATGAACTCATATGGACCATTTGATCAAGTTTGGATCACAATTCCACAAGAAATTTGATCAGATCACCCAAAGGGCAAAATGGTCATTTTTAGGGTTTTGACTGCACAAAGGCAAATTTTTGACTATTTGACCTAGCCAATGGCAAACCAAGCTCACATATGGCCTCAAGGACCCCATGGAATTATCTTGACATGTTCATCAAGCTCAAAAGATCCCAAGTACACAAGATTGATAGTTGAATTTCCCAGTCAATTGATCAATTTTGACTGTATACTGAAAAGTCAAACTTTGACTTTTTGGTCAAAATCAAGAGTCAAGATTCATTTTTCATCAAAACATTCCAAATCATGAAACTTGTTCACCAAGAAATCACAAAATGAAAATTAGGGTTTGAAAATGGAATTTTTCATAACTTAGAATTTTTCTAAGTTATGAAAAACCCTAATTTTTTCCCAACTTTGCCCCATCTTTTCACCATGATCCATTTAGATTCAAACAAAAGTCAAAACATGAAAGTTGTAGCTTGTTGCATAATCTACAACTTTGATTCACAAAGTTTTCTCATTTGAAGCTTGTATCTCAAGTTATAATTTTTTGAATAAGGGCACTAAACCATCTTTTAACTTAGTGAAATTTGACCTATTTTGACAAGGTTTTCTACCCTACTTCAAGGCCACTTTGCATACCCTTCCACTTGGAATTTTGATTTGCATTTCAAAGATGTATTGTAGTACACATTCCAAGCTTTCCAAAATGTCCAAGAACTCATCAAACAACCTCATAACTTGAGAGATTCGAATTTCACAAGTTGGCAAAAATTCACTTTTTGTTCTTCATCAAGACATGTTCATAAACTTGGTAAATTTGAACTCAGCATAGTTTGTGCTACTTTACAGGTCCTAAAACCAAATTACACTCCTTAATTTAATGCAAAACCATTGAATCAAGTTGTTATTTTAAGCCTTTGGTCATTACACAAGGAATTAAGCCTAAACTAGAAAAAGCATTATTTCCATTCTTGAAAAGAAGAACTTTATGTCAAGTTTGCAATCCAAGTGGTACAAGCAAGATCTTCTTGGCACAAGTTTGTGAGCAAATTGCACTGATCAAGGCAAGGGATAGCAGCATAGTGGGAGGGCCTGTACTGACCTAGAAAGAAAAGTGGCATTTTGTAGCTTAAGTGTGAAGAAACATCCATAACTTATGCTATCTCTCATCTCAGCTGAGAAACAGAAGAAAAAAGTTATCAAACACATTCCATAGACCAAATCAAAGCTAACACACGAGCCCTTGCCATCTGAAACACTCCCATTGCTCTAATCACCTCAAAACTGCACAAACAGGGGAAGCCCTGCAGATTGAGTGCTATCTCTCAATCCCTTCGAGCATTCTTGTCCAAACTTGTTCCTCTACCTTCCTTACAACATATGCAAGCTAACCCTGTCCTAAAACCAGACCTGTAACACCTCCAAGCCACTTCACCATTTTCAATTTTCTGTTTTGCAGTTGGAGTTCACTATCTCGATTCAGGGAGTTTCAAGGCAAAGTAGGAATTGGGAAAGCTTCCTTACACTTCAAGGAAGCTGTACAAGTCATCATTTCACTCTGAAACATCCTCCATTGCCAAGCTCGATTCCAACTGAACAGGTATATTCATGGAGTTCTATCTCTCTTATTAGGCATTGTTAGCTTTAGGTTTTTGAAGAAAACATGTCACAATCATAGCCCTGAACATGCTCATATGATTAGATTTCATTTATGTTTCGTGTGCTTAGAGAATTTCATGTCTGAACATTGATGAAAAGTTAGGTCAGAAAAGAGGGGGAGAGAAATTCTCCCTCATCTTAGAGAGATAGGTCAAGTTATTTATATGGTTGAAACCGTCTCTTCATGCTGAACATTTCTTGTGTTATGAGTTTTTGCTGAAAAGCCAAGAATCAGGAGTCAGGCATTGAAGCAAGAGGCGCGCGTTTTTTCAAATGTTTGAAGCTGGAGGTTGAAGACAATGGTCAGTGGGCTGGGCCTGTGTCATTTCACTTTTCACACCACTTAATTGCTATTACACCCCCTGAGCCCATTTGTCTTATTTTTTAACATTTTTGACTTTTTCTTTTTTGATTAACTTTGTTTATTTTTTCTCATGACATTAGAAAATTAAAAATATTTTTTTCATCATTTTTTGCATTTATTGCATATTTATTTGTTTATTTTCTTTGTTTGTATATAAAATATATATGTATTATTATTAGAATAAATAAGAAATAATGTAAATACAATTTTTATTTTTATTTACTTTCTGAAAATATTTCACACAAAAAACACACTTTTATTTATTTTATTAAAATATTAAATAAATATTTATTTTTTTGTATAATACATATTTAGGGTTTAATATATGTATATATGTGATTATTAATATATTTAAGACAAAAATATAAAAATACTTGATTTTTCATTTTATTTAATATTTGATACAAAATACCTTTTTTCACAATATACTTCATTTTATTCTATTTTCATAAATAATAAATAAATAGTTGTATTAAATTAGATAATAATGCATTTTTTCTTTAAAATTAGGGTTTTTGCCCTAAATTCAAAATACTCAAAAAAAATAATACATTTTTATTTTCTTTTTCCTTTTACATAAATAATATTTTCTCATACACATAAAAACTTTCTTTTTGCATTTCACATATTTATTTAATTTACATTTAATTATGCAATTTATTTATTATGCAAATATTCAATTGATGTAATAATTTAGATTTAAATTCTTGTCAATATCCCCCTTTGAACATTTGTACCCCCCATCCCATATTTGGTTTTGTAATAGCTTAGTAATTTTAATTTCGCACTTTATTGCTTTCTAATGATAACATGCTAGAATTAGGGTTTGTATGCGAAAAAACGATAAAAAATAGTTTGACCTAATACAAAGATAAACAAGCATGAAAATGGACACACAAATCACACTTGCACCCCCTAGGGTTTTCCACTTGTTGCCTTCAAATAAATGGGCCATATTGTATGTTGAACATCTTTGGGCAAAGTAAACAATTTGAATGATCATAGTCCCTCGATAAAACTTTTCAAAACAAACAAAAACAAATGATCAAGTCCCTTAAAGAAATTGCCCAAAGACATTTAACGTCGTTACAATTATGGTCTAAACGATGACCCGCGCCTGTCCCTTTCACATCCTAACACAAGGTTGCCCACCAAATACAATGGTGGAGCAAACTTGTTAAAAGGGTTAAAGTATAGCAATAATCTTTTGAGAAATTTAGGAGTAGATAACCTCTTAGTTACTTGAATCAACTTGCAAAACAAAACACTTGCCTAATTTCAAAATCACACCTCACAACACTTTCAAAACAACTTTCAAAAACAAATGAAAACTTTTTCAAAAGACATACATCTTTGTATACATCCCCACATGGATCATTACAAAGGTTGCCACCACATTGGCCTCTTTTCAAAAACATTTTCAAAACCCGCACACTCAAGCACCATTTAAAACAATTGAAAACAAAAGGCAAGTGATCTAAGCAAGTAACTAAGAGCCCATGGATAACCATGGATAGAAAGGGTGCTAATCCCTTCCCTTTCTATAATCTACTCCCCGAACCCAAGAAAACATCTCAAAAGGTTTTTGCTGTGCTTTTTAACCTTTCCTTAGGATAAAATAAAAAGTCGGTGGCGACTCTTGCTAACCGCAACATTTGCGAATACAAACGCAAAACCTCAAGTCAGTTCTCCCACCGTATCACAATATGGATGGACTTCATTGAAGGAGATGAATCAGAGCCATTCGAAGGAGGCAATCAGATTCATTAGAATGAGGGCATTCGAAAGTCAAATGTGTCTAGGTTCATAGAAAATTAAAAAAGGGACAAGAAACCATGTCTTTGGAAAATTTTCAAAGTGATATTCATGGCCTTAAAAACACCAACTTAATGGCCGTTTATTCCTTGGACCTCTTGTCCCCTCCATCCCCTTTATATAAGGAGCACACTAGCAAGCTCCAAACACCATAGAAAACACCTCAAGGAGTCACACGAAAGTTTGCAAAAAATAGTAAAGTTCTCAAAATCCAAAAACTCAATTACAGTCCATTTCAATTCAATTCAAAGGTTCCATCAACATCCTAAGATTCCCCAGGATTCATTCCCAACCCTCATTCAAGCTATCACACGTCCAGAAGTGCCAAACCAGAACCACCCTTTTTGGTAAAATTTTCAAATTCGTATCTCTAGTTTTATGATATATTAAATCCTTTTGATGTTTGATTCGTGCTCAGGATGATTCATAGGACATGTTTGATGTAAGGCATGTATGCTTTGAGGCTTAAAAGCAAACTTGACATTGTTAGGGTCTTAAAGCTATTAAGCTTCGATCTGGGCAATACAGTTACTTTTAGGCCAATCTAAGGCCAAATTCAGAACCAAAACATGATTTTACATAGGATAAGACCCTTGGTTTTTCTTTAAATTGTGTATTTTGAGGAAACGGGCTTTGGATTGGCCGGAGAAGGTGATCGGAGCTTTGACTCCGGTCGCTGACTCTTGCAGCTTGGTTGTCGTCCTCTCATTGGCTCACAGAGGCCAGCGCATGCGCTTTTATTTTTTTTGAATATATTTGACTTTATTTCACATATCATGTAATGATTTGGTTATAACACACGAATTGTAAAACAGCTCAATTGGTAAAGGCGCGCATGTATGAAGGAGAGGGTCTGGGTTCAAATCCCAGGTCCAACATTTTTATCTTTTCTAATGAATTGTGTGTAGATCTAGTGCTCCTCATGGCCTATTGCACATCATACATCATCAGATCCAAGCCATCAGAAGCATTTCTGATCTAAGTTAAAGCATCCAACGTGCAAGCTCATCATGCACCCTCAAGACTGCTCCACACTTGATCCAGCGTATCCTGGGCTTAATTTCAATTGGGCCTAGCAATTTCAAACAACACCCCTATTTATTTTTACCATCCAGGCCCAATTTGTTTTTTTTCCTTATTTTTATTTGTTTTATTATTTATTTCTTTTAACCATTTTTTAACAAATCAACAGAAATAAAAAATAAATAAAGAAATAATAGACTTAGGTTTCCTTAATTAATTTTAATTTTGTAAATTAATTAATTTAATTATTTTGACATTATTTTATTAATTTTAATTCAATTAGACTTAGATTTATTTCATTCAAATATTTTCTTAATAAAAATCACAAAAAATATTAAGTTAGTATTTTTTAATTAAACTAATTTTGTAAATAAATTAAATAAATATTTTAACTATTTTCTTTAATTTAAAATAAATTAGAATTTAGGATCTAATTTAGCTTTAGTTATTTTCTTTTCATAATAAAAACAACAAAAAACTTAGATTTTAATTTTTTTTAGTTAATCTTGTTTTCTAATTAAATTTTAGGTATTAATTTCACTTATTTATTTTCTTAAAATAATTTAAAATAAACAAAAAAACATTTTCTTATTTCATTTAGATTTGTTTTAGGCTTTAAACGTCTTTACCTTTCGCGCGTTATTTATTCTTGCATTTTTACATTATTGTACCTATATACTGGATGTAATAGACTAATTAGCATTTTTACCGCTTTCTTTATTTTTCTTCCCCTAAGTTTTGTACATTGTAAATATCCTCCTCCCTGAAGCCATGTAATAGCGTAGGGTTATATTTTTGCATTTTACATTTTTCTGTACATATTAACTGCTAGTAACTAGGATTGCATGACAAGACTAAAACATTAAAACGTTAGCAAAAATAAATGTGCAAGATAAATAGCTAAACTAAACACAATTACACATGCACACCTCTAGGGTATCCCACTTTGGTTTCCTTCGGAAAAAGGTCACAATTCACGAAACGTGAGAAGTTTTAGTGACTATCCTCCAGTTTAAAGATCACTAGCCCCTCAATGACCCTCTCGATGTTGCCTCGGTTAAAAGTGATCTCAGAACCTTAGGGTGGTTGTTAAGGCTTCTTGCCAAGTTTCCTTCGTGACTATAAAACGTCCATCCGAATGTCCCTCTAATATCCAATGACTATGGCTACCTACTCACTAATAGTAGGATAGCATTGTCTAAAGGATAGGAGGAAAAGAACAATCTTTTCGAGTATAAGTAGATAGTTCTTAGATGCTATGCTCAAATAAAAACAAACATTTTACACTTACACATTTCAAAAACAACTTTCAAAAACATTTACTTTGTCAACATTCTTGAGGACTGATACAAGAGTTAACGCAAAGCAAATTGTCGTACTAAGGCATTTCAAAACATTTTTCAAATACACAAAGCACAAGGTACTTTTAAAATGAGTTAAGCATCTAAGAGCCCGTAGAAAACTACGGATGGAAAGGGTGCTAATACCTTCCCTTTCCATAATCTACCCCCCTTACTCAGAAAACTCTCGAAAAGGTCTTTTTTTGTTCTGTTCACCCTTTCCTTAATTTGGATAAAAGAAAAGTCGGTGGCGACTCTTGCTTATCGGTACATTTTCAAACACAAATGCAAAACCAGTATTAACAGTCGGTTCTGCCACCGTATCACAGAACTAGCGACTCTGCTGGGGAATACTTAAAAAGTGGGGTTACCTTAAGAGTTAGTTCATTTTAAAAATGTTGTAATTCCTTGCTTTGTATGCTTTATCCTTGGAGGGTTGTTTGGGTTGTTACTATAGATCGTACACCCGGATCTGGGGACATCTTTTTAGGTAAACAACAATAGATCGTGGAGACTGTATGGCGTAGACCGATATGGTTGAAGCGATAGCTGTGTTAGTGTGATACTTTCGTTGGTACCAATATCCTTTGTGTTGAATCGAGGAGAATACAGGGCCGCCGCGTGGTGTCATGAAGCACTATCGGACCTTAGAACCTTAGTTGAACAAACTTGGCCATTAGAAAGTAGTGAGATAGCCGGCCTCGGTGTAAAGCTATGGATTGGTTGATACTCGATGCTACACTCATTGAGGTCAGACTTTCGAGATGTATCGGCCGCAAGAAAAGATTGTTAAGCTGAAATAATGCTCGATAAAGAAAGATCAGTGATATTGAGACTCCTTAAAACCCGGTTACTATTTCTAGGGTAGGTTGAACCAAATAAAATTCAAGAGGGTACTTACATATAAACTCTATGCAAGCCTAAACCTAAGGTCTTGTGTGTTTTGCTTGTGTGTGATTAATTTGCTTAAACATGACATCATGCATCATAACATCCATTTTTCATTACACTGACCATTTTAAGGACCAATGGAATTTATCTTTGTTCTGTTTTGCAAATCATGACTTCCACTCGTAGAAATACTATCTGAATCAGCTTTGTGAGAATACCTCTCCAGCTTAAAGAGATAGTATCAAAGGTTCCTGAGACTTCCTTGTTCACCAAGAAATATGGTCGAATTCTCAATCTAGTTACCTCGGGCTTTGATGAGAAGATGATGAGTGTACTCTTTCAGTTCTTTAACCCTAAACACCATTGCTTCACTTTCCCAGACTACCAGCTGGTACCCATCATGGAAGAATTCTCTCAAATATTGGGTATACCTATTCTTGATTAGATGCCTTTCACTGGTTTAGAAGAAGCTCCAAAGCCAGAAGTTATTGCAACATCTTTGCATCTGAAACGGTTTGATATTGTATCCAACTGAGAAATAAGAGCGGAGTCAAGGGTTTTCTAGTCAAGTTCCTATTAGAGAAGGCTCAGTTGTTTTGGGATGATTTGGATTTCCAAGCTTTTGAGGAGGTTCTGGCCCTTCTAATCTATGGTTTAGTGTTGTTCCCTAATCCAGACTTACTCATAGTTGTGAATAATATCAAGGTTTTCCTCTCTCGTAACCCTGTGCCTACTCTACTCTGAGACATCTTGTATACCCTCCACACTCGCACCATGAAGAGAAAATGGATTCTTATGTGTTGCGTGATGTTGTTGTCAAGGTGGTTTATTTCACACCTCCCAAAATCTGTATTGAAGAATGAAGAAGGTTTGGGTTGGTCGCGAAGGATAATGTCGCTTTCTCACTTGGATATTCTCTGGTATTCCCAATCTACGGGAGATATTTCTGTCATTGACCGCTGCGGGGAATTCCCTAATGTCCCACTACTTGACATTAGGGGAGGCATAACTTATAGTCCTTCTTTGGCTTTGCAATAACTTGGTTATGCTCGAAGGGATGGTCCCCATGATATGCTTATCCAGGGCATTATGTTTAACTACGAGGATGATGTTCAAGGGTATCGTCAGAGGTTTATACGAGCTTGGGGCATGGTAAACAAATTTGATACCAAGACCTTGGGGCCTAAGACTTCCATCCCTATGAAACCTTATCTCAAATGGGTATGAGCTCGTGCTCAGAACCTCATAATACCGTATATATCCATCTTACCAGTGGTTGTGGAGCCCATCACCGAAGGAGATGTTCCTTACACAGTTCTCCAGCCTGACATGGCCACTGATCTTGAAGAGCTGCAGAGATCCTGGATTCAGTTGAAGAAAGAACGAGATACTTTTAGAGATCATTTATATGTCAATGAGAAGAAAGTGTTAGAGATTAGGTCTGTATAAAGAAGAATTATGATTGCTAATTTTGAACTGCATGCAGAGTTTAGTGATCATGGAATTGTTGAGGTTGGTTCCATTGTCAGTGATAATCCTTTCAGGGACACCTTACAGGAAGATGAGGTTATGCTTGATAAACCGGGCTACAACATTCTTAGTGACTGAGGCAAATGAAGCAGCTTCAACCTATTTGGTGAAGTAATCAATGGTGACGAGGATGAAGCGATGTCCATTGGAGGAAGTGGGCTTGCTTTATCCAATCATGTCAATGCCCCACATTGCAAATGGCCACGGGGAAGTCATGACGTTCAAGGGTATTGGAGACACATGAACCTTGTGGGCATAGATTTGACACTTATGGCAAGTCCTCGAGTGATGGTGATAATCAGTTTCCATAGTCGACCAATAGTAACCAGCTCTCATAATCTTCTTAGCCATAGTGTGCCCGCTAGAGTGAGTTCCAAAGATACCTTCATGCATGTCTTCCATAATCTTCTCCGCTAGAGTAGAATCATGGTTGTGCTTGTACAAAATCCCATTGCTTAGGAAGAATTTGGCTAAGAACCTTCGCGAGAATTTCTTGTCGTTGATCGAGGCTCCCTCGGGATACTGTTGTGCTTCGAGGTACCTTCTCACTTCATGATACCATGGTTTCTGTTCTTCAGTGTTAATCTCATAACAGTGCGCCGGTTCATCAAATATTTCGATTGTAATCCTAGGAGCCTCGTTATCCCAATTGACCTTGAACATGGACGACATTGTTGCTAAGGCATCTGCCAACTGATTTTCTTCTCTTGGGAAGTGTTCAAAGGTAACATCCTCGAAGTATGGGATCAAGGTCATCACAAACTCTTTGTAAGGAATCAGATTAGGGTGTTTGGTGTCCCATTCTCCTTTAACTTAACTGATTACTAGGGCTAAATATCCATATACGCTTAAGAATTTGATTCTTAGGTCAATTGCAGCTTTAAGACCCAAGATGCATGCTTCATACTTGGCCATGTTATTTGTACAGTCGAAGCAAAGCCTGGGAGTGAAAGGTGTATGGAAACCTTCGGGAGAGATGATTACTGAACCAACTCCGTTACCCAAAGCATTGGAAGCTCCATCAAAAACCATAGTTCATCGGGATCCTTGTTCAGGTCCATCATACAATCTAGGCTTTTCACAATCAGTTATAAGCATGATATTCTTGTCCGGGAATTCAAAGTTCATAGATTGGTAATCATCAACAACTTGATGGGCCAAATGATCTGCCATTACACTTCCCTTGATTTCTTTTTGTGTAGTGTATTGGATGTCATATTCGGTTAAGATCATTTTCCATATAGCTATTCATCCAGAGAGAGTTGGCTTATCGAAGATATACTTGATAGGGTCCATCTTAGAAATCAATAGAGTGGTGTGAGTCAACATATACTGTCTAAACCGGAGAGCAGCCCATGCCAGAGTGCAACAAGTTTTCTCGAGTAGTGAGTATCTTGTTTCACATTCGGAAAACGTTTTGCTTAGTTAGTATATCACATGCTCCTTTCGACCAGACTCGTCACGTTGTCCCAACACATACCCCATTGAATTCTCTAATACAATCAAGTACATAATCATAGATCTTTCTTCAACTGGAGGCATCAGGATGGGAGGTTCTTTTAAGTATTCTTTGATATTGTCAAAGTTGCTTGGCAGTCTTCATTCCATCTGATTACTTGAACTTTCTTCAACAGTTTGAAGATTGGCTCACAGTTAGCAATTAAGTGAGAGATGAATCAGGCGATGTAGTTGAGTCGACCTAAGAATCCCCTGACCTCCTTCTCAATACAGGGAGTTGCATTTCTTGTATGGCTTTGACTTTTGCAAGTTATACCTCAATACCTTTTCTATTGACAATGAACCATAAGAGTTCTACTGGAAATGGGTGTTCTGAGCCTGGAGATCCTTAATTGTTTGTTCAAGAGCCATTCTTTCTACTGAAATAAATAGAAAAAAGATAAGAAATATGTCTTGAAACACCTGTCATGTAGTGATATGCATGATATGTACATGCAATGTTTTCAAGGACCTTATGGGATTTAAATTTGCTAACCAAGAGGAAACAGAAACAAAGATTTTTATTAATAAGTTCATGTGAATACAAAAGATTACAAAGAAATAAATTTTTTTAAAAATATAAAAAACTCTAAGTTTCCTATGGACGCCTCCACTTTGTGTTGATATATGCGTTAAGACTCTGCTCCTCATGAAGTTGCTTCATCAGCTCAAACACTTTCTTCTTACTTGCATAGAATTGAGTCTCAAAGGTGTCTCGTTCTTCTTTGAGTTGAATCTAGGACTTCTGCAATTCTTCAAGGTCAATGGGCATGTCTGGATGGAGGATGGTGCGAGAAATGTCTCCTTTGATAGTAGGCTCCATGACCACTGGTAGGACAGCAGGATATGACATCATAAGGTTTTGAGTATGAGCTCATACCCATTTGAGGTAGGGCTCCAGAGGAATGGAATTTTTCTATCCTAAAGCCTTGCTATCAATCTTGCTCACCATTCCCCAAGCATGTATAAACCGTTGACCATAACCTTGAGGATTATTGTTGTAATTGAATATAATACCCTAGATAAGTGTGTCATGAGGACCATCTCTTCGAGCATAACCAAATTGACGTAGAGCCATAGAAGGGTTGTAAGTAATACCTCCCTGAATGCCAAGGAGTGGAACATTAGGGAATTCCCCACATCAGATATAAACTGCTGCAATATCTTCTGGATTCATAGCTTCCTCTAAACCGGTGAAGGGTGTCTGATCAAGAACAGGTACTCCCAGTAGTTGAGAGAACTCCTCCATTATGGGTACTAACTGATAATATGGAAAGGTGAAGCAGTTATGTGTAGAGTCAAAGATCCGGAACAAAACACTCATCATGTCTTTGTCAAAACCTAGGGTAACCAGACTGAGTAGACGACCATGCCTTTTGATGAATGGAGAACTTTTGGGAACCCTTGAGACTAACTACTTAAGGTGAGGAGGAACCCTTACAAAGTTAATCCATATAGTGTTTCTGCGAATGGGGGCCATAACCTACAAAAAAGAACAAAGATAAATCCCTTGGTTCTTGATATGGTTAGAGAAAATGATATGGTATGATGTCATGATGTTATGATGTCATGTTCAAATAATTAATCATACACAAATAAAACACACAAGACCTTAGGTTTAATCTTGCATGGAGTTTATAGATAAGTACCCTCTTGAAGTTTAGTTGGCTCAACCTGTCCTAAAAGAAGTAACCTGGTTCTAGGAGTCTCAATATTGCAGATATTTCTCTCAGGCATTGTTTCAGCACAAGCATCTGATTTGAGACCAAAATATCCCGAGAGTCCGATCTCAATGAGTGTAGTATCGAGTATCTACCAACTTTAGTCTGCACCAAAGTCGGCCATCTCACTACTTTCTAATGTCTAAGTTGTGTCAACTAAGGTTCTACAGTCAGTTAGTGCTTTATGACACCACGCGGTAGCCCAGCATTCTCCTTGACGTAACTCAAGGGACACCGACACTAACCAATGTGTCACACTATCGTAGCCATCACTTCAACCGTATTGGTATATGCCATACAGTTTTCACGATCTATTGCTACTTACCTAAAATTCCCCCAGATCCGGGTATAGGATCTTTACCAAAATAAACCCGGGCAAAACCCCGAAATGTAAAGCATACAAATAAAACAAGTAAAGCATTTTAAATTTTATCTAGCTCTTAAGGTAACCCCACTTTTAGTTATTTCCCCAACAGAGTCGCCAGTTTTGTAATACGGTGGGAGAACTGACTTTTGGTTTTGCATTGTATCGCAAATATTGTAGATAGCAAGAGTCGCCATCGATTTTTCTTTTATCAAATAAAGGAAAGGGTGAAAAGAACAGGAAACACCTTTGAGAATTTTCTGAGTAAGGGGGGGTAGGTTATGAAAAGGGAAGGTGTTAGCACCCTTTTCATCTGTAGTTATCTAAGGGCTCTTAGTCGCTAGCTCACTTTTGAAAATACTTTGTGAATGTGTAAGTTTGAAAATATTTTGAAAAATCCTAAGTTTGGAAAACTTTGTAATGATTCTCGTATCGTTTAGAATGCATACAAAGTGTTTGTTTTGAAAATATTTCAGAAAAGAAGTGTTTTATGTGAATGGTGTTTTTGTTTGTATGAGCAAGCGACTACGAGCTATCTACCTACTCAAAAGTCTTTCACATTATTTTCCTCTTCCTTTAGTTAGTGTTATCCTATTGTTAGTTAGTAGGAAGCTCTATCGTTGAATGTTTGAGGGACAAGCATGAGTCATCGTACAGTCATAAAAGCAACATATAAGGATACCTTTAGCAATTCGAAGGGACTATAATCAAGTATCCGTAGGCAACTTTGAGGGACAAGATCATTTACCGAAGGCATCATTGAAGGGTCATCGAGGGACTATGATCTTTATGATGATTTTTAACTGAGGGTCTTTTCTAATGGTATCCCTATGTTTGAGGGACATGACTATATTTTCCAAAGGCAACAAGTGGAGTCACCCTAGAGGTGCGTGTGTGAAAAGTGAATTGATTTCAGTTAATTTTATTCTTTAATTATGGTTAGCTATCATTTGTTTTTAGTCTTTCCATGCAAGCCTATTAGCATACATCCAGCAGTTATAAGGAAAGCGGTAAAGACAAAAAATAGATTTCCTACGCTATTACAAAGCTTCGGGGAAGGGATACAAACCATAAAAATGGGGGGAAGAAACAGTAAACCCTAGTTTAAGCTATTACAACCTTTATCAGTTACATAATTATGAAAAATTAATGCGAAAATAAGAAAAGTGTGAAGATTGTAAACAGGGAAAAATATGGAAAAATTTTCTTGATAAAAAATGATGATTGATCTAACCTAATTGTTTTTAATTTAGAAAAGGAATTGATTAGTAATAATAATAAAAAAACTTAAAGAGACTAATTTAATTATTTCAATTAAAAATTAATTTAATTATTTCAATTAAAAATTAATTTAATTAATTTGATTTAATTAAATTATTATTTTTTAAAAGTCAAGTTGATTTAACCTAAATCTAAATTAATTTTAGTTAATTAATTAAAAAAGCTAATTATATTTTAAAAAAAGAAATTGAAATAAAAAGGAATTGATGGGCTTGAAAGAGTAACTCTGGGGAGTGCGGGAAACAAGAATCACTAGGCCTATTAGACACAACCTAATGTTGCATGAGATCTAGTGTAGCTGGCTTCAAGGGATCCATAATGCACATGTGAATATCAGGTGTTGGATCTGGCTGTGTAGATATTTGATGGTGAGGAGTTGGGAGAGCACGATGAGCGCGCTGGATTGGCAAGAAGTGGATCTGTAAACAAGAAACTATGAAAATAAAATATGAAAGTACCAGGGTTAGAGATTGAACTTGTGCCCTGGTACAATAATGCCTTTGTAACGCTTGCTTCTACCGCTAGGGAGTCCTTTACATCTATTCCTATAATTGAATTAATAAACACATAATGCGTGAACAAACATAATGGCCGGAGAAGCGCCGAAGCCCTAGCTCTCGTCGTCTTCTCCAGCGACCTGTATGACTTGATACCTGTAAAAATCAAATGTTAGTGATATAAAAACATCATGTCCCCCCTAACTCGACCCTTCTGAATCTGAATCTGGCCTTAGTGTTGGCTATAGGTCCTTATAATATGGGTTTTGAATCAAATGAAACCGACCAGAGCACACTATGGCATCTCCCAATTTTGATTGCATGGGATCACAATACCGATCCAAACTTTCTCAAACATAACTAAGAAACATATTAATAAAATTAATGCATGCTGAATCATAGTAAAAACAAGAATTCAAAAATCAAGAAAGAATGAAAAACACGATGAGGCATGCATACTGATTCAGGCCCTTAGGATCATGACAAACCATCCAATCTTACCCTTCAATGTTCCTAGAAACGAAATGAATGGAGATCTTGCACTGAGGAGGCTTGCAACGAGAGTTTTGAAAACTTGGGATCTTACAAAAATTTAGAATTTTTTTAGGCTTTTTAGGGCAGAGATGTGTGGTTTTGCTTCTGATCTTGTTGTGCTTATATAGAGGGAGGAGTAGGTTGAACAAGCATGGCAAGAAAATAATGCATTCATGGCCATGAGACAAGAATCAAACACACTTATAACCTTCCATTTTTGAGATTTTTCTTGCCATTTTCAAGTTCACACGGTTTTGGCATATTCTTCATGTGTTCTTGGGCCTCCATGTGTTTAAATTCGAAGCTCATGCGCCTTGGCCCAATGATTTTGTATTTCATTTGATTTAATTGCATTTAAATGAATAAAAATTCAAATAAAAGAAATAAAAATCATGAACAATATGTGAGTGGATCTAGAGGTCCTCTAACACATTGTGAACATGTTTAAACATCAAAAGTTAGGCCCACTAGTTCAAAATTTCAAGTTTGCTCACTTTGCACTTCATGCATTTTCTCAAAATATCCCAACTTGCACTAGTCATAACTCTCTAAATTTTCATCTTTTTAAGGTTTTCAGGGAATTTTTGGAAATCTAAAGATGTCCTCTACAATATCTCTTTTGATCATTTTTGCATTTGGATACTTTATCTAGATGTAAGTTTCCTTGACAAAAAGTGTCTTTTTGTTGACTTTTGAAATGACCTATAATATATGGGCTCATATCTCAAAAATGAGGAACTTTTTGAACTTGAGCATACAGATACAAAGTTGTGGAGAATTGAACTTCTTTCAAAATTGGTTTTGGTTGGGGAAAAGTTGTCGAAGCATGTGAAAGCTATGCTTGGTCAAAGTTCAGTTGACTTCTCCTAAAGAAACACTAATTTGGCAACTTTTGACTTTTGATGATTTAAGGGCTTTCCTTGAGGAATCATGATCAACCCTTTATAAAATGATGAATATCACTTCAAAATGTTGATGTTGACCAAAAATCTTGAAGTTTGACTGTATGTTGACTATAGTTTACTTTTTACCCAATATAGTTGATTTTCAATCATGTGAGCCATTGACTGAGCAAACTTGTGATGTAAGGCTTGAAACTTGATATGAGTATTGTTGAAGACCTATGGAGAACCATGGAAACCACTTGAGACTTCTTCAACACAATATTCCTTGAGAAACTCAAAACCCTAGTTATAGACCCAATGCTTAGGAGGGGAATTTATCTAACCAACTCTTGAGCCATCTTGAGCAAATGAGGACCCTAGAAGGATGTCTTGAAGAAAAAATGGAAGGGTAAATTTTAGGGTGAAACAATATTCAAATCTGCGATATAGCTTATTATATTAGTCTCGAAGCTTTAGTAAGTTATCTATTTTTAAACTCGTGTTATCCACCCCTAGGTTGCGGTAGGTATGCGATAATCTGCAATATAGTTCATTTTGTCAGTCTCCAAGCAGCAATGAATCATCAAGTTTGTTGTATTTATCCTCTAGGTCGTGACAAATACGCAAGTCTACGATATACCTTACTATTTTAATCTCAAAGCGTTAGTAAGATATTTTCAAACTTATATCATTTACTCCCTAGGTTGTAGTAGATACACGAAATCTGCGATATAAATTATTGCGTTATCCTTGAAGCGGCAATGAGTTATCTATTTTTCCGTGATGTAGTTTATTGTGTTAGTCTCCAAGCAACAATGAGTTATGAAAATTTGTGTTATTCATCCCCTAGGCTGTGATGAGTAAACAAAATCTATGTTGTAGCTTACTATGTTAGTCTCAAAGCGTTAGTATGTTAATTTTCAAACTTGTCTTAATTATCTCCTAGGTTACAGTAAATACACAAAATATACGATTGTTTTTCTAGGTGTTGATGAGTTATCCGTGTCGTCTTGTCTTGGTCAATTATGCTATTTGTTCGGGCATGGGTGAGTTAACTGTGTCACCATTGCCTATTTATCTT
Organism: Vicia faba; assembly: GCA_948472305.1. Classification (NCBI taxonomy): domain Eukaryota; kingdom Viridiplantae; phylum Streptophyta; class Magnoliopsida; order Fabales; family Fabaceae; genus Vicia; species Vicia faba. Next base: position 239,033 of record CATIWC010000784.1, on the reverse strand, counting down.
TTGGGGTTTATCTTTTCATATATTTTCAATTCTGCGGTCAAATTTTAGGGTCTTCCATTATTTAATAACCCTCTGATCCGAATGTGAGAGACCTTCATATTCTTACACCTACAATCGAAGAGCGATTAAATAAGAGCAGCTGTCCCAAATTTTCCCCTCTAGTGTCACTAATCAATTTTTTTTATTGATTATTTTGTTATTCAAATTTTGGTGCTATTATATTTTTTTTGTTACTAACTTGTATTTTTCATGTTATTGGTTGTAATGGGGTTAAATTAGGAAGAGGGGTGTATTTTTTCTTTAGAGGGGTCTAAATTTTCTAATTCAAAAAGATCCATTAAGTTTTAAATTATTATAATTATTTTTATTGTTATTTGAAATATTAATCATCACCTAACTATTATTATCAGCATTGTCATTTATTATTTTTTATTATTATTTTGATTATATATTGAGGAAGGGTTGACCCGAAGTCAACTCTGTCTGATGATTCAATTTCATTTTTATTATTATTTGACTTAATTCTATTTATTTTTATTATTTATGTGAATGTAGTTCTCGTTGACTGAAGGCCAACATTAGGGTAAAACCCTAATTCCCAAAACTTGGCGCCTAATCTTTCATCTTCTTCAAGATACCCAAGCCCAGAAATCCAAATAACAAATTAAATCTGATAAAATATTTGTTTTTTATTGACTAGAAACAACTTTACAGTATAATATTGTAACTGGATTTAAATAAAGAGTCGCGACCCTTAATTTTTATCCTAAGGAAGGGGATATAAAGGATAACCCTAAAAATTTAGAGATTATAGGTTTTTTTGACTCGGTTTTAGACGAAGGGAAGATGTTAGGCACCCCACATTTACCTTGTTCACAAGGATACTAGGATTAGAAGCGCAATTTTTAGGAAATAGGGTTTTAGTTTTTTATTAGGGGACTCGCCACGATTTCAGTCGTACGCCTACGTATCCTCTTAGGAGGAATCAGAGTCCCAATTCATAGTTCGTAGTTGGTTTGTGTTTTTTATGGATTACGAAGATATTTGAATTTCCTGCATACTCAGTCTAGGTGTGTGAATAGCGGAGTTTGTTAAACGAAACGCACAGTCGATTAAAATATATCTGTAATACTTTTTGAAAATTAATTATTGAATTAATTTAATCACAAAAATTATTTGGTGTTGGTTAAATATGTTTTAATGTGTTAATTGTAAAAATCTCTAATTAATGCATGGTTTAAAAAAATATTTAGTGCAATAAAATAAATAGAGTATTTGATGAGTTTCAGAAAAAAATACAATTTGATTTAATAATAATAAATACAACATTATAATTATAAAATAAAAAAATATATATATATTAAAATATAAAAAATTATTAAAAAATAAATTAATTAAAAGCGCACGGGGTGAGAATCTCGTTGAGCTAGTAAAATAGAGAGGTGCATATAGTAGGGTCATGAATTCAAATATTGAATTCAGGCCCAAAAGGAAGGGGGTGTATTTTGAAACTAAGCAGTAAAATGAAGGGTGTAAGGAGCCAGGGCCCAAGTCCAGATTTTGGACTAGGCCCAATAAGCCAAGGGGTATGTTTTGAGCGTTAGTTAGAAAAACAAAAAAACAAGGGGGTTGTTTTAGTAACGGGACAAACCCAGAATGGTTTGGGGAGTCCGTGTGGGCTCTGTGCATGCGGCCATACGGTAATATGGTGGGGGTGCATTTTTTAGACCATTAGATGGAGATCACACGTGTATGACTAAGGGAGCATGGTAATACGTGTGGGGTGACAAACATCCGATCACTGGACTTAATATATTTTCAATTTACAAAACATTCATTTCATTTTTTGCCAATCCCTTTTCTCTCCTTATTCTATCTTATTCTTCTCTCAACCTAAATGATAACACCCATATAACCCTAAAATTAAACCTAATTATTTATACGCGGAGGTGGCGGCTCTGACCCTTATCCCTTCAGAAACCCAACCAAAACATAAACTCTAACACAAAAAACTAAGTATTGCAGTGATTACCTCCAAATAGCAAGCCCTGTGTTGTTACAATCCTGGATCCACTCTCTGATCTTCTTTCTTTCTCCTTGTTTTCGCAGGTGACGACAATGGATGGTGAGGATGGCAACGATAGATGGTGATGAGGATGAAGGTGGTGGCAAAGATGTCTAGGGTTTCAGATGTTGAAACCCTAGATCTAGGCAAGCGGCTCAGCAGCGATGAAGACAAGCTTTCTCAAAACTTTCCCTCTCTGTAAACTCCTGTCCGTCCCAATTTGTTTTATCTTCTTTTTTGTAAATTTTTCTCCTCTCGCGATAATTTTCCTCTCTGTAAATTCTTTTTCTACCATCCCCTCTTCTGAATTAGTTTCTTAGGTTTTATAGTGCTTTGGAGTTTAGTATATTAGGAAATATTTTCAATTCACCATTAATCTATTGATTAAGGAATTAGAGAATTAGGAAATAGTATTTATTTTAATTGTAATCTATAATAAGTTTTGATTTGGTTCCGTTTTAGCCTGATTCTGTAATCATTTTGATAAGTATGTAAAGATATGATAGTTTGAATAAAGATTTGGACAATGACTGTTTTCATTAAACACACGATATTTCCCTTTTGGGTTCGTACAATACTTGTTTCCTTTTTTAAAACGAGCATTTATTTATTCATGATTTGAATAGTGCATGTTTCTTAGTTTTGGGCCATGCGTTTTTCTCTAATTTGGACTTAAGCCTTGAAAAGGTTTGGACTTGGGCTTGAAAAATGGATCAAGCATTGGTCTTATATGTTTTTTTTTAATAAAACAAACACCCTTTTTTAAATAAGTATAATTTTTAATTATCATATAATATACTAATAATAATCAATAATTATAACAAAAATAACGTCAGTACATAATAATAGTATAAAAATTAATATTAATGATAATAATTAATTATATTATAAATAACAGTAATTAGTAAAATTGAATAAAAAGTCAGAAAATTGACTTCCAATTATTCTGATTAAGAAAGAAAATTGGGCCATCAAGAAAAAACTTGATGGGCCTATTTGATTGATCAACAATGCCCCCCCTCTCTCTCTTTTTAGCTTGAAATGGTCTTCTTGTTTAATGGGACTTTAGGATGAATTGATATGGGCCTCTTAAAACATACCCTCTTTTTCTATTTAAAAAACGAGTTTCATCCTTTTTAGCGGGCCTATCCAATTAATCCATAACACCTTTGAGTAAACAACATACCTCTAAATAGGCTGACAACTAACACCCCCCCCCCCCCCCCTCTTTGTAAGATAAATCGAATGAGCTTTCAATTCCATATAGGAATTTCTAATTTAGAAAGGTCCAAGAACTCTTAATAAAATAAACCCTACAAGACTTGAAAATTTTACACGGGCTTTCTGATTTATAAAATCCCATTAGTTCTCTAATAGGAAAAGGATAACATATATTTTGATAAAAAAATATTGGAAATTCGTTGGGCAAGTTTGGGGTATGACAGTTGCCCCTATTTAATTGCATTCAATTGAATAATGTGAGAATACACAGGTCTTGCACGTTCTGATTGGAAGTTTATTAAATATTGGAAGACCCTAAAATTTGTCCAAAAGATTATAAGGATAAGATGTAAAGCATTCTCGTGGGTATGAAGAGTAGACATAGATGATAATGTATCATCTTACCAGAGTTTGAAATAAAGTTTCATTTATAAAACTTAGACACGACGATAACTCGTCAGTATCTAAGATATTGTAGATTCTTTTGCATATTTACAAAAATACAAGTTTTGATAAAGCTGACTTACTAATACTTGGAGACTAATAAAGTAAGTTTTGGTTTGATTTAATTTTGTCTATTCATCGCAACCTAGAGGATGAGTAAGACAAAGTATGATAACACATTGTTGTATGGAGACTAATGCAATGGATTATGCAGGTTTATTCGCATATCTATCACAACCTAGGGGATAGATTTTTGAAAAGCTTCCTAATAAAATTGCTGCATTGAGACTAACATAATGAGTTATGTTTCCGACTTCGTCAAGTTTACTACGACCTAGGGAGTAAACAATTTGAGGATAAATTCGCGTATTCATTGCAACCTAGGGAATGAATAATATGAATCAGAAATTCGCACATCTACCATAACCTAGGGGGTAGATAATTGAAAAAATCTTGATAACAACATTGCTGCATGGAGCCTGAGGCAATGAGTTATATTGCAGATTTTACACATCGCTACATGGAGACTGGCGCAATGAGTTATATCGTAGAGGAGGAAACACACCGCAGCATGGAGACTGACGCAATGAGTTATATCGCAGATGAGGAACCGGTTTATTTATCATAACCTAGGGGATAAATATAACACAATCTGATAACACATTGCTCCATGGATACTGATTTGATGGATTACATATATTTATTCGCATATCTATCGTAACCTAGGGGATACATAACTGGAAAAAAAGTTTCATAACAACATCACTGCATGGAGACTGAGGCAATGAGTTATATCGCAGATGAGGAAACACATCTTTGCATGGAGACTGGCGCAATGAGTTGTATCGCAGGAAAAGCTGTCTTTGACGATTAAATCTTGGATAACTAAATCAGGGATGAGATTAGATTTTTACTGATTGTGTTTGTTCTTAACCAAGGTAATAATCTGATGGAGGGCCCAAAGATAATTGTTCTACCTAAAGTATGTTTTGAAAAATGCCATGTGTGATGTATGTTCATGATGTCTTAGGTCGATATGGGACCCAAAGTGCATATGTACTGAATGTGTGTGTATGCCCCAAATATTTACATATGTACAAATTGTGTGTATATGCCTCGAAATGTTATGGAAAATGTTTTTTTTTATATTCTCTCTTTTTAAACCAATGGTTTTATGTTACCAACTCCCCGGCATTGTATGTTGCATCTTCGTGGTATCTATGAATTGATTTGAACATGGTGAAAAGTGTCAGCAAGATCTTGATATTTGTATCATAGACGCAGGCGTAGATGTAGGCATGGACATTGGCATGGACGTAGACATAAGCGTGGACGTGGACGTAGGCATGGATTTTCTTTTGATATTTTTCTAACCAAAACGCTTTTCGATGTTTTATCTAGTGCTTTTATTTGTCAAATCCCCAAATTTCAATGCAGTATTCACAATAAATAATCATAGTATTTTGCAAACAAGTCTGAAAAGGAAATACACAATTTGCAAGATAAATGTTTTATTGATATGCCTCTGAATAGGCGAGAGTACAAGATGTAAGTCTTTAAAAGAGGTAATTACATAAAGTTTTAAAACTGTAAATGGAAATGAAAATGATAATTGCTACTGTTGTTTCCCCAATGTCCTTTTGATAGCTCCAATCTCCTTTTCTTATGAGTTGAATGATTTGGATCCATATCTTCCTTCGTGGTTTGTAGTTGCAGTTTGTTGTACCCCAAAATTTTCCCTCCCATTTTTCACTCAAGATGCTATCCCAGGGTTTCTTAAATGTTCAATTTGGCTCAAAAGGTTGATCAAACAGATTCTCTTTCTAGGCAACCAGTCAACAATTAGGGTTTTGCACTTCTCAAAGGTTTTCCCAATCCATGGCCCAGATAACTGCAAAGGCATTTGTGTGATTTTTATTTGTTTTCTTAACTATAATCTTTTGAGGATTGATGTTACTTTTGAGGGAATATTCTGTTTGGATAAGGTGCAAGGTCTAGAGCTATCATTTTAAGCAATCATGATTGAGGGTTCAATTAATCATTTGGGTTTGAGCTTTTAAACATTTATTTTGTTTAAGAGTGCAAGATACATGATTTATCCTATCATATTATGTTTACTTGAAATGCAAGTTATCAAGCCAGGATGCTTATTCAAAATATTCAAATCAAGAATTGCAAAATTAAAATAAAACTCAAAATTTTTGTACAACAAATATTCATTATTATTCAAGCTTTGTTCATTACAGTCTTGTGGGTCATTCACAAATGATTACAAGTGATTACAAATAAATTACAAGTAAAATACAAAGTTTAAATCTACAAAGGAAAATTTGCTTTTTCTTCAAGTCTCTTTGTTTCATCCTCAAGAAATTCCCTATTGCTAGCCATTGTCTTGCTTGCCATTTGTTTGTACATGTGACAAAAGAAAAGAGAATATTAGCAAAAATCAATATTGAAAAGTCCAAGCAAATTTGATTTTTCATCATTAGGGTTTGTTTTATAGGAATCAGAATTTTGTTTGTCCATTTTTCCCTATTTCTGCAAATCTCAAAACCTAGGTTTTGGTTCATAAAAAAGGGGAAAAAGAAATAAATATACAAATTGGACAGGCAAGGCAGCAAGTTCAAACAACAACAAAAGCAACAGGCTACAAACAGCAGCAGTCAAATGCACAAGTCAAACAATACCAACAATCAAACTGCATCACAAAAAAGGCACTGCTTTGCGAAGCAATTACAATAGCCCAAGATGCAAGGCAACAAGTTGCAAATAGCAGACAACAAGCAAGTTGTCCAAATCAGAAATCAAAGGCAGCAACACAAAGCTATAACAGAACAAAACAAACAATATGCAATCAAAAAGCCAAAAGCATCAAATGTTGCAATATAAGTCAACATCATCATTTTCCTAAGAAAATAAGCAAACCCTTCAGAAAATGCATCAAAAGCAAAAGTGATTTATCTCACAAAGAGAGGAAAGAGGAAAGATATCACCTAGCCAGCAAATGCCAAGACAAACAGGTTGCTATAAGAAACAGTCTAAAAAGACCTGCTCAAAAAGCCTCCCTATGCTGCCCATAGCAGACCAAAAATCTGTCCAAGTTTTGCACAAAAGCATGTCAACATAAACCATAGCAACTAGTCTGCAATACAGTCCAAAAATGCCCAGACTTGCACCAAAATGGAAACAATCCAAGCTGCACTCAAAAGCCAAAAACTAGAAAAGCCAAAACTGTCAAAATTCAAAGTTTTTCCCTCCTATTTTTTCACTCTAATCAGAGAATAAGTTTTTACTGTTTTATAGAGGAAAGAACCATTAGATATAAGGAGAAAAAACATACAAAGCTGAAAAGATAGAAAAACTACAAAAAAACTCAGAACCAAAAAGTTCAAGAAATCCCTTTGTTTTCAAACCAACAGAGCGTCATAGTATCCACAAAAACATCATCAAACCATCACCAAAACCAACTGAAACATCATCAAACCATCCCCAAACCAACAGAACATCATAGTATCCATCAAAACATCATTAAACCATCACAAAAATCAATTGAAACATCATCAAACCATCACCAAAACCAACTGAAACATCATAGGACCATCACAAAAAACATAACAGAACTAGCAAACTAGCAAACCATAAAAAACTCAGAATAAAAAAGTTCAAGAAATCCTTTTGTCTCAAACTAACTGAAACATCATAGAACCATCACACAAAAAAAACCAGAACAGAACTAGAAAACTAGCAAACCACAAAAATACTCAGGACCAAAAGTTCAAGAAATCTCTTTGTCTAAAATCAACTGGAACATCATAGCATTCATCAAAAACAAGCATCTCAACCATCATCCAAAAAACAGCAGACAATAAAAAACATAGAACCAAAGTCCATCATCTAAACCTTGTCATCAAACATCATTATTCAAAACCCAAAAAAAAACAACAAACAACAAAAATCCTAATCTGATAACCAGGATAACACGAACTCAGAAGGAGAAATAAGTCACTCACAAACACAGAGTCAGAGCTATCTTACCGAAAAGAACATTAGGAAGTTAGTAAGGTTATACATCTGGACCTCACCAACGATCTCTTTCTTCTCTTTCCTTACTCTCTTTGAATATATCATTTCATGCATCGCTACCTTCGCCGATCTCACCAAACGAAAATTAGGGTTTCATTTCCCCCTCTCTAGATTTAGGGTCACCAAGTGAAAATCTGCAGAAATTAGTCATGAATTAGTAACTAGCAGAGAGAGATGATCAGAAAAATGTAAGAAAAGTAAGGTTTCAAGACACGCCACCGCCTCACCGCCGTAGGGAGATTTCTGGCGCGACCAAAGGGTCTTCTCCGATGAAGGCCCATGGTAAGAGAGAAGAGAGAGGGAAGCGCGTTCAAGAGAGAGAAAAAACAATGAGTTATGAGGCATGGCTTAGGCGTAGTGGAGTTTTGTGTTGTTTAATAACAACACTTTGACCCAATCCGGTGGTGACACTTGTCACCACCTCTTTAGTTGCCCTGAATAATCCCCCACTTGCAACCTCATGTTAATCTGATGCGCCCTCATCGTCCATCCCTCTGATCAATTATCACACCCTTTCTACGCGTCTTAGATGCATCTCCATGGTATACCTCCAGGGGGTTGCTATACTGGATTAGCCAGAAGCATTTGGGCCTATTCATTTCTGCACCCCCTGTTTTACTTTATTTGCAGGCCCATTTCTAATTTTCCCCTTTATATTTTTTTGTTGTTAATATTTTCTTTTCATTACTTGATTTTTATTTTTTCAGCATATATTTAAAAAATGTAAATATGTTAACATTTGTTTTAAATAATTATTAACTTTAAAATAATTTTTGTTTGACATTATTAATTAAGTCCTTAATTAATTTTATCAAATGAAAAGAGTTTTAACCTAAATAATTATTTAACGTTTTGGACATGTATTGCGTGATTTAAATATTTATTTCTTACTGTCACCCCCATTCATTAATTTGTACCCCCATTCCAGAATCTCTGTAATGACGTAGAATTTCAATTTCTGTATTTTTATTTGTTTTACTCATTACTGTATAGTAATTAGACGTGTATGGCAAGATAAAAAAAAATCAATCGTTAGTTAACCTAATTTTAAAGATCAAATTAACTTGAATCAAGCACACTTTTTCACACGCGCACCTCTAGGGTAACCTCGCTCGTTGCCTCGGAAATATAGTCAAGTCCCTCGAGTATGGGACATTTTAGAAAATGACCCTTCGATAAAAATATCGTAGTCCCTCGATGACCCTCGACGTTGCATTCGATAAAACGATCTCGTCCCTTACAAAAATTGCTAAAGCGTCACGTAAGTTGCTTTCGATGACTGTAAAATTGACCCGCGCCTATCCCTCTACATCCAACGATGGGGCTTCTTACCAAATCAATGGTAAGATAGCAACATCTAAAGGAGGAATAAAAGAACCTTGAGACCTTTTGAGTAGGTAGATTCGCTCCTAGTTACTCACTTTCTCACGACAAAAACATTTTACACCAACACTTTCATCTCAAAACATTTTCAAAAGACAAAACCTTTTGTATACGTTCTTATAGAGATGAGAACGATTGCAAAACATATTTTCAAAACACCTTATAAAACACAATCCACAAACACATCTTTGAACCATCTTTCGAAACAAAACTTTGTACGTGTTCTTATAGAAACGAGAACCATTACAAAGTGATTTTTTAAAACACTTTCAAAGCCCACATCACAAGCACACTATCAAAACAAAAAGCAAGTGATCTAAACGAGTAACTAAGAGCCCATGGGAAACCATGGATGAAAAGGGTGCTAATACCTTCCCTTTTCATAATCTACCCCCCGAACCCGAGAAATAATCTTGAAAGGTCTTTCCTGTGCTTTTTTACCTTTCCTTTTGGATAAAAGAAAAGTCGGTGGCGACTCTTGCTATCCACACAAATGCGATCGAAATGAAAAAAACCAAGTCAGTTCTCCCACCGTATCACACAATTCTTAGATCGTAGTCTTTTTGTCCTTTATTTATTTTGAATAAGATCCCTAATTTTTTCCTGGATCGCCCTTTCGGGTTTTCAGTCCACCGAGATAATTTTTTTGTGTATGTCCCTAATTTTTTACTGGATTTCCCTTTAGGGTTTTGAATCCACCAGGATGCTCTTTTTTGCCTAAGTCACCCATTTAAGGTTCGATCTTAGCGAGCTTTCTGACTCATAGTATTTATTGACTGCGTCTGAATTTGCCGGATATGGTAGTTCTTCCCCATCAATTGTTGTGAAGATGAGACCACCACCGGAGAATGTTGTTTTTACCACATATGGACCTTCGCAGTTGGGTGTCCACTTACCACTTGAATCGAGGCGAGTCAGCATAATCTTTTTTAGCACAAAATTCCCTTCTTTGAATACTCGAGGGTAGACTTTCTTGTCGAAGGCTTTCTTCATCCGCTTCTGATATAATTGACCATGGCACAAAGATGTCAAGTGTTTCTCTTCAATGAGGTTGAGTTGATCAAGTCGCGTCTGAGCCCACTCGGCTTCTTCAATCTTTGTTTCCATTAGAACCCGAAGTGATGGAATCTCTATTTCGATTGGGAGTACCGCCTCTATGCCATATACTATAGAGAAAGCAGTTACACCTGTTGATGTACGTATGGAGGTACGATAGCCATGTAGAGAAAAGGGAAGCATTTTGTGTCAATCTTTGTATGTATTTACCATATTCTGAATGATTTTATTGATGTTTTTGTTGGTAGCTTCAACGGCCCCGTTCATGTTGGGTCGATATGGTGATGAGTTAGGATGCTCGATCTTGAAATTATCGCATATCTCCTTCATCATTTTGTTGTTAAGATTGGACCCATTATCCGTAATGATTCTACTTGGAACCCCATATCGACATATGAGATTTTGCTTGCTGAATAGAGTAACCACTTGACTTGTCACATTCGCATAGGATGCCACTTCTACCTATTTGGTGAAGTAACTAATGACAACTAGTATGAAATGGTGTCCATTAGATGCTTTCTGTTTGATCACCCCACATCGAAAACGGCCAAGGAGAGCTCATGACATTCAGAGGAGTAGGTGGCACATTCATTTTGTCGACGTAGATTTGGCACTTGTGATATGTTTTTGTATAATGATAGCAATCGACTTCCATCGTTAACCAATAATAACCCACTCACAGGATTTTTCTAGCCATGGCATGCCCATTTGTATGAGTTCCAAAAGTGCCTTCGTGGATTTCTATCATGAGTGTATATGATTCATGTTTCTCCACACACCTGGATAGCACCGTATCGTAGTTTATTTTATATAACACATCACAACTCAGAAAGAATTTTGAGGCAAGCTTTCGTAGCGTTTTCTTGTCAATGATAGAGGCATTTTCTGGATATTCTTGTTTTTCAAGGTACCTCTTGATGTCATAGAACCAAGGCTTGTTATCGGATCCCTCTTCAATAGCAAGGTAATGTGCAAGTTCTCCAAAATTTCTGATTGTAATGCGCGGTTTGTGGTTTGCCAAGTTACCTTGAACATGGCTGACAGGGTTGCCAATGCGCCTACCATCTAATTTTCTTCTCGTAGGATATGACTGAAGGTGATCTCAGTGAATTTCATAGCTAGCTTTAAGACATAATCCTGATATGGAATCAATTTAGGATGCTTAGTGTCCCATTCATTGTTGACTTGGTATATGACTAGCATGGAGTCTCCAAATACTTAGAGATGTTTGATTCTTATATCAATGACAACTTCCAAAACCAGGATACAAGCTTTGTACTTGACGATATTGTTGGTGCAGTCAAAACATAACCTTGTAATACAAGGTTTGTGATAATTCTTCGGAACAATCAAAATTGCCCCGATGTCATGCCCTAGTGCATTTTAAGCTCCATCGAACATGAGTGTCCAACGTGCCCCTGGTTCTTGTCCTTCGTTGGGCCCTGGTATTTCGTAGTCACCTATAACCATGACATCCTCTTCTAGAAAGTCGAATTTCATTGGTTGATATTCTGGTAATGGCTGATGATCTAGGTGATCAACTAGTACACTGCCCTTGATGGCCTTTTGAGTAACATATTGGATGTCGTACTCTGATAGTAACATCTTCCATCGGGAAATCCTTCCTGTAAGAGCTGGCTTTTCAAACACATACGTTAAAGGATCAATTCTTGCTATTAACCATGTGGTGTGATTTAACATATATTGTATCAATCTTTTAGTAGCCCAAGACAATGCACAATAAGTTTTCTCGAGAAGTGAGTACCTGGTTTCGTAGTCAGCCAATTTCTTGTTGAGGTAGTAGATTGCATGCTCTTTTATACCTGTTTCGTTATGTTGTCCCAATACACATCCCATAGATCCTTCAAGTATTGTTAGATACATGATGAGTGGTCTTCTGGGAACTGGTGGCATTAACATAGGCGGCTCTTGTAAATATTACTTTATTGCCTCGAAGGTTGTCTGGAAATCATTATTCCATACCGTCGTCTTATATTTTCGTAGTAGCTCTAATATAGGCTCGCACATAGCAGTTAGGTGTTATATGAACCTTGAAATATAGTTCCATCATCCTAAGAAACCACGAACCTCTTTCTATGTCCTCAGAATTGGCATTTCTTGTATGGATTTTACCTTGTCGGGGTCCACTTCAATACCATGCCGACTTACAATGAAACCCAGCAACTTGCCTGATCTGACACCAAATGCACACTTGTTTAGATTCAACCTTAGTTTGAACATGCGCAGATGATTGAATAATTTTTGTAAATGTATGATGTGATCCTCCTCTGTATGGGATTTGGCAATCATATTATCTATGTATACCTTCACCTCTTTGTGAATCATATCATGGAATAGTGTAACCATAGCCCGTTGAAAGGTTACCCTTGCGTTCTTCAAACTGAACGACATTACCTTATAGTAGAAAGTGCCCCAAGGTGTCATGAAAGTAGTCTTTTCCATATCTTCGGGAGCCATTTTGATTTGATTATAGCCTGAGAAACTTTCCATGAACGAGAATACCGAAGCTTGAGTTGTATTATCCACCAAAACATCTATGTAAGGTAAGGGTTATCATCTTTGCGACTTACTTTGTTCAGATCCCGATAATACACACACATGCGTACTTTACCATCCTTCTTGGGTACTGGCAAGATGTTAGCTATCCAAGGTGGATAATCTACCACCGCTAAGAACCTTGCATCAAATTGTTTAAGGACCTCTTCTCGAATTTTGTTGGACATGTCTAAACGGTTTCTCCTGAGCTTCTGCCTGAATGGAGAGCAACCTTCCTTGAGAGGTGGCCTGTACACCACAATGTATGTTTCCTATCCTGGCATATCTTTGTAAGATCGGGCGAATATATCCATGTATTCATGTAACAACTTGATCAGCCTTTCTTTGACGCTTTTCTCCAATGTTGCCCCAAGCTTGATCTCTTTCAGATCTTCCTCTGCCGAGGTTAATGGTCTCAATAGATAACTGGTGCGGTTGTATATTGTCAGCTTTTGCTCTATTTCCCTCTCCAATTCTTTAGAAAGTTCAAGATCTTCATCATCTTCCTCTTCAGCTTGGTTGATGGTGCATCAAAATTATATCAGATAGCAGCAGTAACATTATCGATGACTTTGGGCATGGATCTGCACATTTATCATGTTTTGGTGCAGTTTTTTAGTAGGTGGATTTGGAAAATGCATAAGAAGAAAAGTATTGCCATTTTAAAATATGAGAGATAATGCAAAAGAAAAACAGGGATCTTAATTGGATATGAAATATAACTTTTATTAATCATGAATTCTGTCTGAAACAAATAGGGGACCCTTACAAGCAACCCCTATGCCTCGGGCTCGACATAGGTTCTTTCAGAAACAAGAAAAATTACTTTGGAAAGAAAAATATCTCGAGAATCTCCACAGCAATCCAGTTATTGAGTTCTTCTCCTAAGATGCATTCACGGATGAAATCAGATGCCTTTTTATGTTGCTCTTGTTAGATATCATTTCCACCTATCAGTCGTGCTCTACTCCTTTGTTGATGAAAGTCTCCTGGATTGGAGGAAATCGTGCTTTGCCTTTTAGAGTAGCCTTTGATTATTTGTAACCTAAACCAAAGTGATTCGTTTTCTCATGTATTTTTGGGATCTTTCCCCAACCCTTCGAGGTACCACTCTCCACTGCTATTTGTAAATAACTCCACGAAGTCACAGTAGGTTTCTTGATTTTTTCCACTGGTAAGGTTACCATTGAGGAAACCTTTAGGACTTCAAATGGTGTGGCTATACAGTCTTCATCAACAGTGATGTACCTATATGATTCAATGTGACTTACAAATATGTCCTCTTCACCATCAATTATGACCAATCTTCCTTCAACAAAGAACTTCAGCTTTTGATGTAAACTCAAAGTGACTGCCCCTGCTGCATGAATCCAAGGTCGCCCGAGTAAACATGTATATGTTGGTTCTATATCCATGACTTGAAAAGTGAAATAGAACATGTGTGGGCCGATCTTGACAGGAAGGTCCACTTCTCCAAATACTGAGCTTTGAGAACCGTCGAAAGCTTTAACTGTCGTGGAACTTGGTCTTATCACGAAATTGTCTAGTGTTAACTTCATCAAGCTGGATTTTGGTAACACATTGAGGGAAGAAGCAGTATCAGTGAGTACCCTGGACTAGCTTGTAGTACCTATCTGAATAGAGATGTGAAATGCTTTGTTGTGAGCTCGACCTTGTGGAGGTAACTCACTATCGTTAAAACCCAAGTATGATCCAGACGTTAAATTTGATACCACATTGTCAAATTGGTTTAAAGTAATCTCCTCTGCAACATGGGCAGAACTTAGAACATTCATCAGCGAATATCGATGCGCTTCTTTATTAATGATCAACCCATAGTATATAAATTTTGGTTGGGGTTTGGTGAAGCTGATCTACCACCCTATAATCACTCCTCTTGATTATCTTCAGAAATTCGTCTGCCTCTTGATCAGCAAATTTTTTCCTTAGGGGTTCTTGATTTACCTCCACTATTGCTTTCCCTTTATCTTTCACCAACATATCATTTTTATTTTTCTCCCCAGTGTCATCTTTCTTTTGTGGTTCAGATCCAAAGATTCGACCACTATGACTCATGCCCCATGTCTCTGCTATACTTGATATTACAGGTCCCTGACTTGATGATGGCTCACATTCTTGTTTTAAGCCATTGACATATACGGTTGAATCATAACTCCATGGTACTGCTTTATCATTTTCGTAAGGGGTGGGGGTGGGCCCCTAATTACCATTGTAGTCTTTGGAACTACTGGTATTCTAAGAGTTTGCTTTGTTGTTATTACAGGTGTTTCTGTTGATTCTCCCCATGGGATCACAAGAGTCCTCTTGTTAAGGTTTGGCCCTTGGTAAAGGATTACCAATGGCTTCTTCGTACCTCCTTCGATGGAAGCTATATATTCTCCTTCAGGGTATGATCTGAGTTGGACTATCCCCTGGTCCATCAATTTTCACAATGTCTCCTCAAAAGCTTCATTATGTTCCAAAAAGAATCCACACTCCAACAAATATTCCTTTAACAGATTTATTGGGGCCTTTACTCGTCTGACAGCCCCAAAGTCAGTGACCACTTCAATTGCGTTTGTTGATGGACCACTTCATGGTGTTGTACCCCAAAATTTTCCCTCTCTTTTTCAAGACATTCCTCACAAAGGATCTCCAATGCTCAAGGATTCTCAAGGAATAGATCAGACAAAATCATCCCCGAAGCACTAAGACTCCAAATTAGGGTTTTGATTGAGAATGACCAATCTTTAACTTTTGACCTAGTATATGACTTATTGGTTCGAAACATGATCTCAAGGGTTCAAATACATCGTTTTGACTTAATCTCATATTTCAATTCATCTCCCAAGATCAGTGGGTCGATAGATGAAATTTGGTCAACCGATGAAAACGTTAATTGTACACTGAAAAGTCAAACTTTGACTTTTTGATCAAATTTGAGTTTCAAAGATCAAATTTCATCAAGACATTTAAAATATGAAATTTGATCATCAAGAAAATCAACAATAAAACTTTGCAAGACTTGGAAATTTTTCTAAGTATTTTTCTATACATGTTAACTATTTCATGACATCTTGTCACCACAATTCAAGACAATTCTAGTTGTTACAAGCTTTCAAGTAAACAACAAGGCTTCATTTTTAAGTTAAAAAATTTGTGTGCTACAAATAATGTTGTCCAATTTGCTGTTGTATAAATCCCAATGTTTGCACCAACCAGTCCAAGCATATCAGTCCAAAACCTGTTGTCCCTACACAAAACAGTCCATGCATAACAGTCAAAAATATGTTGCAGCCCTGCATAAAAGTGTCCACAAAACTGATGCACATCCTGTTGTCCAAACCCTGATATGTTGTCCAAGCCTGCATTATATCATTCCTCATATTTTCACCAAATTAGCATATAAGAGCTGCATCTAAAAAGCTATGAAACAGCATACCCAAAAAGTTCAAAAACTCATATGTTTCCTGTGATACGGTGGGAGAACTGACTTGGGTGTTTTGAGTTTTGATTGCAAATGTTGCGGTTAGCAAGAGTCGCCACCCACTTTTCTTTTATCCAAAAGGAAAGGTGAAAAAGTACAGGAAAGACCTTTAAGATTGTTTCTTGAGTTCGGGGGGTAGATTATGAAAAGGGAAGGTGTTAGTACCCTTTTCATCCATGGTTTTCCATGGGCTCTTAGTTACTTGCTAGATCACATGCTTTTATTTGAAATTGTGCTTTGTGTGGTTTTTTGAAAGTATTTTGAAAAGGCGCCATCGTTTAGGCAAACTTTGTAATGATTCTCGTTCGTAAGAATGTATACAAAGTGTTGATCTTTGGAAAATGTTTTCAAGTTTGAAAGATGTGTTTTTTGAAGCTGATTTTGAAAAGGTGTCTTTGTAATGATTCTCGTCTCTATAAGAACGCATACAAAGTGTTGTCTTTTGAAAATGTTTCAAGGTGAGAGTGTTGGTGTATGGAATGTTTTTGTTGTGAGCAAGCAAGCAACTAGGAACGAATCTACCTACTCAAAAGGTCTTAGATGTTCTTTTCCTTCTCCTTTAGATGTTGCTATCTTCCCATTTTATTTGGTAAGAACCCCCATCATTGGATGTGAAGGGACAGGTGTGGGTCATCGTATAGTCATAGTAGGCAGCCTATGGGACGTCTTAGGGACTAGATTGTTTATCGAAGGCAACATCGAGGGTCATCGAGGGACTACAATCTTTTATCGAGGGTCTTTGCTAAAACGCCCATGTTCGAGGGACATGACTATTTTTTCCGATAGGCAACGAGTGAGATTACCCTAAGGTGTGCATATGTGCAAAGTGTGTTTGATTGCATGCATTTTTGTCTTGATTAGGGTTCTCTATTTATTAATTTCATGTCTTGCCATACACACCCTAATTACTAGCAATATATGAAAGCAATAAAAAGTACAGAAAGTAAATATCCTACGCTATTACAATCATTAGGGGGATGGGGTGTACAGATTTACAAATGGGGATTGCAAATAAAATTAAATCCTAAGTTACTATTACAACCATATTGAAATGTACAATATAAGAAAGAAAAAGAACTTGTTTAGAAAATGGTTTTTTATCTTAATGAAAAAAGAAATAAATTAATTAATAAAAGAAAATATTTTTATGTCTTTTTATGTTAATAATAAAAAATAGTTAATATAAAAAATGATAAAAAGGAAAATAAATGAAAGATAGAAATAGCGTGTTGCTGCAAGAAAAACAACAAGGATCAGAAGTTCTGAAGCCAGACGCGTGGTGATTCAGAAGGAAGCGTCAGAAGTTCTGAATTGATACACTTTGAGGTCCTGCAAGACACGTTAGAGGGAAAACACAGAAGTTCTGGGTTGCTATGTGCTGAACTTCTGAGTGTTAGAACAATGAGAAAATCTTAGAAGTTATGTATATTAAAATAGTGAAGAGAACTCAGAGGTTCAATTTGTGCTAAGACAGTGAGTGAACATCAGAAGTTCAGTGTGCATTAACAGTGAGTGAATATCAGAAGTTCAGTGTGTTTAAACAGTGAGGAGAACTCAGAAGTTATGTGTTGTGTTAAAACTGTGAGTGAACATCAGAAGTTCTACACCATATTTCAACTCTTAATCAGCACATCAACAATTTATTCAGTTCTTAATAAACAGTAAATTAGAAGGATAACAGCACAACAGTTTATAGAAGTTCTAATCCTAAATCTGAGTCTAGCCCTAATCAAGAAGTTCTGATCCACAAATTTTCTACTTATGCAATGATATGGACAACATTAATTGTGATATTTTACATATTAATGATATTCTGCATGAAAATGTGCAAAGTCAGAAAGACTTACCTTGAATGTGGAGTGTATGCTTGGAGCTTTGGGCTGCTACCTTCAGATGTTCTGGCGTCAGCAAGAGTAGCGGAATAGGGGTTGTGTTCTTTGATTCAAAGGGAAGAACAAAGGTTCTGTTTAGAACTTGTGAAGGTTTTCACTATTTTTCCTTTCTCTCTTTTGATGATTCCTTCCCTCTCCAAAATCCATCCCTTTGTAAGTGTGATGGAGAAACTTATTTATAGGTGGATTTGTTGTGATTTTTGGGGGGAAAACAAATGGGATTTGAACCTTTTTGGCATCCTGTTCCATTGCTTTTTTAATCACAGCTTTTTGTATTTGGTGTAAATATAGGATTTGGGAAAATGTAGGCGTAGGCTGAATTAGCTGTCGGTTATAGGATTGTGTTGTAGCAGTGCAACAAGCTATATAGACAAGGTTTTGGGATATGGTCATGTTCTGACCGAAGCGTTGAATATAGCCTTCACATGCTAAGTGCTGCCTTGTTCTTGAAGCAAGCGTGGTGGTTAGCATCTTTTAGCCATGCCTAAGCTGGATTTGTAAGCATGAATTAAGGAAGAGTATCCTCAGAGGCAAAGCAAAGCAAGGGCTCAGCATACTTTTGTACAAGAGTTTGCTTTTCCAAGACAGTAATGGTACTTCTATGCCACACATGGGGAAATCCTTTGGATAAAGACTCAAAAGTAGTTGTGAGCATTAAATGATGATGATATTTATCAAACCAGAAGTCCTGCAAGTGTGAGAGTTTGTACCATTGTTTGATTCTGGGTCAGAAGTTCAGCTTCAACGAAACTTAGAATAAACATCTAACTTTTGATCTTTGAATCTCCGTGCTCCAGCATATTCTGAAGGAACTCTCAGACTTTCCCGGAGGCTTGTAGCACACTTTGTAACCTTCTTTGAATTACCCTTGTAAACTCTGACTGAACCTTCATGAAATCTGGCCCAGAAGTTCTGACCCAACTCTGTCTTGAAAGTGTCCAAAATTTGCTGAGTGCTTTAGTTTCATGGACATGTCTTTGAACATTTATAACTTGAAATTCCAGCATTTCCAGGAGAAGTTCTATTCTGCAATGTTTTAGATCTTATTGAAATCTATAACTTTGGTTCCAGAAGTTCTTCCAGAATCAACTTGCATCATGGTGATAATCTGATCAGAAGTTCTGAGCTTGTCATATTTCTTAAACACTTAGAAAATTTTTAAGTATTTAGAATTTTGACTTTTGAATTTCTTGATGAAACAAACTTCATATTTCAACGTGTCTTGAGGGTCCAGGTTGATCCTTTGAGAAATGAGGGGGCAAATGAGGGGTCAAGGCTTGAAGTTGGATGGAAGCAAACCTGAAGGCCATGGTGAAGAAATAACATTGAGAAGTGTCGGAGGTGCATGAATTTTATCAGCATAAATTTGGCATTTATGTCACTTCTTGGAAATTTTGTAACAGTCAGATTCCATTGTCAGCCAATAGTAACCTGCCCTAAGCATCTTTTTTTCCATTGAATTTCCATTGGCATGGGTACCAAATGAACCTTCGTTAACCTCATGCATCAACATGTCTTCTTCGTGTCTATCCACACATCTGAGCAAGACCATGTCATGATTTCTTTTATACAGTACATCTTTATTAAAGAAAAAGATGCCCACCATCCTTCTCAATGTCTTTCTATCCTTATTTGATGCACCAATTGGGTATTCTTGGGTTCAGAGAAAATTCTTGATATCAGAATACCAAGGTTTTTCATCTACCACGTCCTCCATTGCAAACACATGAGCCAGTCTATCCAAACGTTGTATCGTAATACGAGGCACATCATTCCAAGTATTAACTTGATACATAGAAGCCAGAGTTGCCAAAGCATCCACCATCTGATTTTCATCTCTTGGAATATGATGGAATTCAACTTTTTTGAAGAAGGGTAATAGTCTTCTATCATAATCTTTGTAAGGGATCAAGCCAGGGTTACTAGTATCCCATTCTCCTTTAATCTGATTAACAACCAAAGCCGAATCACCATACACATCTAGAACCTTGATTCTGAGATCAATGGCCTCCTCGAGACCCATAATGTAAGCCTCATACTCCGCCATATTATTAGTACAATCAAATGCAGCCTTGTAGTAAAAGGAATGTGTGATCCATGTGGAGTAATGATCACTGCACCAATTCCTTTTCCGTAAGCATTCACCGCTCCATCAAATACCATGCCCCAGCGAAATTCAGGATCAGGACCTTCCCCAGGCAAAGGTTCATCACAATATTTTGCTTTTAAGAACATCTCATCCTCATCAGGAAGTCAAACTTAATAGATTAATAGTCATCTACCGGTTGGTGAGCAAGATAATCTACCAGCACACTGCTTTTTATGGCCTTTTGAGTGTGGTACTCAATGTCGTATTCGGAAAATAACATTTGCCAGTGGGCAATCCTCTCAGAAAGAGTAGGCTTTTCAAAAATATACTTAATTGGATCCATTTTGGAAATCAACCAAGTAGTATTATTCAGCATATATTATCGCAACCGCTTTTCCTCCAAAGCCAAAGCGCAACATGTCTTCTCCAACATAGAATATTGTGACTCACAATCAGTAATTTTTTTACTGAGGTACTATATGGCATATTCTTTCTTTCCTGTTTCATCTTGTTGTCCCAAAATACAGCCCATAGAACTATCCAACACTGTTAGATATATGATCAATGGTCTTCCTTCAATGAGAGGGAGCAAAATAGGAGGTTCAAGAAGATATTCTTTGATACTTTCAAATGCTCTTTGGCAATCCTCTATCCACACACAACCCTGATCTTTCTTTAGCAACTTAAAGATCGGTTCACATGTTGCGGTCATGTGGGAGATGAATCTAGAAATATAATTCAGGCGCCCAAGGAAACCTCTAACTTGCTTCTTAGTCCTTGGCACATGCATTTCTTGGATCGCTTTGACCTTATCTGGGTTCACTTCAATCCTTTTCTGGCTGATGAGGAAATCTAACAACTTCCCTGATTGGACAACGAAGTTTCATTTATTTGGATTCAAGCGGAGACGATACTTCCTCAAATGTTGGAGTAATTTCAACAAATCTTCCTCATGCCCTTCTTCGGTCTGTGATTTGACAATCATGTCATCAGCATATACCTAAATTTCCTTGTGCATCAGATCATGTAATAGGGTTGTCATAGCCCTCTGGTACATTGCACCAGCGTTCTTCAACCCAAAAGGCATCACTCTATAATAGAATGTTCCCCAGGGTGTGATAAACATTTTTTCCATGTCCTCTAGAACCATTCTTATTTGATTATATCCGGAAAATCCATCCATGAACGAGAATACATTAAATTTTGTTGTGCTATCAACCAGCATATTAATGTGCGGCAATGGGAAATCATCTTTTGGACTAGATTTATTTATATTTCTGTAATCTACGCACATGCGGACTTTTCCATCTTTCTTTGGTACAGGAAGAATGTTGGTTATCCATTGAGGATACACTGATGTCACAAGAAAATCAGTGTTTATCTATTTTAAGACTTCTTCTTTGATTTTTACTTCCATATCAGGGTGAGTTCTTCCTACCTTCTACTTGACGGGCGGGCACTCTGGCTTCAAAGGAAAATAATGCTCCACAATATCTATATCCAGACCCGGCATATCTTGGTAAGACCAAGAAAACATGTCCACATACTCTTTCAATAGCTCAGTCAACCTGTTCTTCACATCAGGATGCAACGATGCTCCAACATTTCCTTCCTTTAGCTCCTCTTTTGAACCCAAATTGATTGTTTCCAATGAATCTTTATATGGCTGAATGGCATTTTCCTCGTGCTCGAGAAACTATGAGACCTCTTCTGGAATCTCATCATATTCTTCTTCTTCTTCTGTCTGAAACACAGGATATTCAAAGTTGGGAGAGAGTGCAGGGTCATTGTATTCAACGAGTTTATTAATTAATCTGCACATGTGATTTGTGATTGCTTTTAGAAACTGACACATATATCAAGTGATTATGCAAATTTATTTTCAATTATTATTTTACTCAAAAGGTTTTTTATTATTACCATTTTCCATGAAAAAGCAGAAAAATAAAAGACACAATTTTTGAGAATCAAAGACAACTTTTAGACATGGATGCAAGAGGGAACATCATAAGAGACCCAGTTCTGGATTCTGACTCCAGGCATCACATAATTTTTCATTTCCTGATCTTCTTCATCCTCCTCAATAGCATAAATTCCAGAGACAGTTGGATGGAGGTAGCCTCCACTGCAGAAAACATCATGATAACTGCTCGTAGTATACTTCGGCTTTAAACCTTCTCCTTTGCCATTCTTGGTTGAGAACCCTAAACCAACCCTATTCTTGTTTACCAGAGGATCAACAACTTGTCCCCATACTTTACTTAGACCATTGCGCACAACCTGCTGAGCATCTTTGAACGAAGCTATAGAATTCTCATTCCCTCTCACATTATCAATAGATAGGGCTTGGAAATGTGTCCCCACAGTAGCCTCATTTGCTTCAACAAAACTAAAAGATGATAGGTGAGATATCAATAATGCTTGCTCTCCGTTTATAATAACCACTTTACCTTCATGCACGAATTTCAAATTTTGGTGTAGAGTGGAGGTAACAGCCCCTGCTTCATATATCCATGATCTTCCCAGTAGACAACTATATGCGGGCACAATATCCATGACTTAGAAAGTGATATGTAACAGATGTGGGCCTATGTGAATAGGCAGATCGACCTCCCCAATAACTGACTTCCTTGACCCATCGAAAGCTTTGACAATAATACCACTTGGGAGCATAGGAGCCCCTTGATATTTCAACTTCATCAGCGTACTTCTCGATATCACATTCAAGGCGGATCCATTATCAACCACCATATTTGATAATGAATCGCTTTTACAGTTCATGGATATATGGAGAGTCAAATTGTGATTCCTCCCCTCGTCACGCAATTCATCATCGCAAAAGCATAGGTTATTACATGATGTAATATTACCTATCACACTGCTGAATTAATCTAATGGCATGTCATACTCCACGAAGGACTAGTCCAACACTCTCATTAAAGATTCTCTATGGGCAGCAAAATTCATCAACAAAGCCAAGATAGATATTTTTGAAGGAGTCTGCAATAACTAATCCATAATTCAGTAGTCGCTCATTTGAATTATCTTCAAAATATCATCTATGTCCTTCTCCAGGGTAGCACCACTGGATTCCCCTGCAGCATTCTTATCTTCAACACTTTCCACAACCTTCTTACCAACATCATCATTTCCCTG
The DNA here is from genome assembly GCA_948472305.1 of Vicia faba. Taxonomy (NCBI): domain Eukaryota; kingdom Viridiplantae; phylum Streptophyta; class Magnoliopsida; order Fabales; family Fabaceae; genus Vicia; species Vicia faba. The sequence continues at coordinate 215,601 of CATIWC010000784.1, read as the reverse complement.
AACAACTGGTGCAAACACACGACCGTTGTGGGTCACTCTACTAGTCTCAACAATATTTCCAACACTAGACATAGGCTGGATGGGAACTTTCACACCATCCTCTAAAATTGTAGCATTATACTTATACGGTACAGCTTTATCTGATTTGTAAGGAACGGGCCCTGGCAAGAAAATCACCACAGGGGAAACATATGGCTTGCTACAGTATTCAATTTCAACAGGGGAAGAATCGCTGAAACATGAAACAATTACATTCACACTTTCCTCAGAAAATTCTGACATTAAAGAATTATCACCAGAGAACATACCCTCATTTGAGGAAAAGAATTCATTCCCAGAAGCATATTCACCATCATCTGATTCTTCCTCAACCAAGCAAACTTCAACCTCATTTACTTCATAGTAATCATATCTTTTCCCTGAAACCTTGATAGTTCCATTATCCAACAGCAATTTAATACCTTTTCTCACAATTGGACATCCTCGGGAGTCCCTACAGCAAACCCGGCAAGATCCATAGTTACGTTCTACCTGACCAGCCATGTGGAAGAAAGTAGCATGCATTTGTACGAGATCATAATTCATATGTTCCACATCAAAGATTATGAAATCTCCAGGACATCTAGAGACCATGTTCACTCCCTCCTCATACTCTGCCCTAGGCCTGATTATGTGGATGAGGCCTTCATCCATCATTTCCTGCAAATTAGCCTTTATCTTATCGCAACCTTGTATATTAGTACTACAGATATCACAACCAGAGGGGTCATGAGCATAGTAGCTAAACTCGCAATGGTCCACGTGCATCTTTACCATGTCTCCTCTAACCAAGTTAATATCATAGATGCGGAAGTCCCCTAGACAACCAGCAACCATGTTAACAGCAGTCACTCCTCCATGTTTTAGGAGATGGTTATCTTTTACATTAGGGATAACATATTTGAAAGACAAAAGGCCATATCTAACCATTTTCTGTACCTCAAACTTTAGAGGATAACAATTCTCCACAGTATGACCTGGTGCACCCTGATGGAAAGCGCACGTCTGGTCTGTCTTGTAGTACCAAGGTAAAGGGGGAATGTTAAGACAAAGCCATTGGATTGACTTGACTTGTATAGATCAAAATAAAAATTGCAACGGATCCTTATTGTTTCCAAAGGAATAGGAAAAGAACAAATAACCCAAAAGAGGGGGGAAAGATTCTAGGTAAGGGGATTGTGGGGTACTCCGCAGGAACCTCTGTATAAATCTATATATTTTGGCTATAAGATGTTGTATGTAAAATAGATTGTGGGAATGAGAAAAAGAATTATATTTTTTATGATTTTTGCACCCTCTGCGGTTGCAAACCTTTAGTGCCTACGTACCACCTTCTGTACAAAAGGGGATCAAGGTACAGGTAGTTCCTCTTTGAAAATTTTAAAACACGAGCGTGTTGGTTAATTTTAAGAGACAAGACGTCATCGTCATTGTTCGAGTGGAAAACATACTTAATACCCACAATCATGAAAAATGAGAATTTGCATCATCTCAAAGTGGAGGATATGGCTTGGATTTTAAAATCAACAAAGCTTCACTCAACACCAAAGTGGAAAATATCTCACTTCACTACATATTATAGAAGTATAGTTGTTTGCATCACTATAAGGATTTGACAAGAGTCTAATCTTTTGAGAAAATTTTAGAGTAAAAAGCCAAGGTGGCAAAATGGTTTCAATGAGATTGGTTGACTTTTAATCTTCTCACAAAAAATGTCAAGATATTGTTAAATTGATTAAAGTTTGATTAAGAAAATATTTTGAAAATGCATGGACCTAAGTCCAAGTTTATTATGAAAGTGGTTAAAGTTTATAAACAGGAATATTTTTAAAAAGTAGGGAGAAGATTTTTTATATTAAAGAAGATGGGAGGAGATGAAGAGACTATCCTAAATCATAAGGTAAAAGTTAAGGAGAATAACCATCTAACCAAACAAGAAGCCAACATTTGACATAATGAGTCAATGTAGAATCCCATCCTTTGGATTTGAAACCAAGCAAACAATTAATAAACCTCTTAAGAATACCAAACTTCAATTGCATTTAGTCCTCACAAAAATTGGGCAGAGTAACAGCTTTATATAGATGAAATCCAGATTACTGAGAATATATGTAATCACAATAACCTGCACACAAAACAAACAAATAACCCAATGTCTTGGGGTAAACCCCAAGAACTCCAAACAAAACATCAATTAAGGTCACAAGGTCTCCAACATAGGCCAAGGTTTCTATTCCTGAGTCCAAGAAGTCCATTACTCCATAATGCCAAGGATAGTAACCAAGTAGTCCAAGTAACATTAAAGTTTTTTAGGGTTTTAGTTGATTATTAGATATCTTCAAAACGAAATGAAAAGCTCAAGTGAGCAAAATAAAATGACATGAATATAAAGGCTCAAGTGAGCAAAGATGAAAAAGAGAATCAAATGTAAATGCTAAAGTAAATGGTGCATAAAATAAAAGCATAAAAATAGAAGCGCAAAATAAAGTCAATTATTAAGAATTAGTGGTTAGTTGGATGACCATCTTGAAACTTGCATTTGGAACTCATGAGATGATTGGTAGAACTAAAGCCTCTCAATAACAAGTTGCATTTTATTTTTGTCAAGTATATCATCCATTTTAAGGATCTCAAAGTAACTTAATGATGAATGATATTTAAGTGATCCACTTTGACCAAAATTGATGAAGTTTCATTAGAGGATTGGTAGAACCAAAGCCTCCTAACAATGGATCTCAAGGTTATTTGATCATAGGGTTCAAATTAACATACTTGGGCTTGCAAACATAAGTCTGGGCCACGAATGATCATTTTCTCAAATCGGGACGAAATTTAGCGCTATGTTAAGCAATCGTAAGTGGACTATAGAAGTAGCACCTATTTTAAGGTCGATAAATAGCAATCTATGCACCATTTGTTTTGAGACATGATATAGGAATCATGCTCCAATAACACCTAGTGCAATAAGAAGGGGGTGAGATGAAGAGGGAGGGGAAAATGAATAAACCACATTTGGATCAAAATTTTAATCAAACTATTATTAAAATCATTCATCCATTTTTTTGGAGTTAGACTCAACACCATGGATCCAATGATGTTATCAAAACTCATGATCAAAAATTCAATCCAAGATCATCCAGAAAATATAAAAATAAATAAAATTGTATTTAACATATAAAATAAAGGTTTTAAAAATGATTAAAAATAAAAATGAGAGAAATTTTTTTAACTATGTTCAAATTAATCAAGAAAAAATAAGTAAGACCATAGAAAAATCAGAAATGAGCTTAAATATTTTATAAAATTTTTGGTAATTTTTTAAAGACAGAAACTATTTTTAAAATCAAAAGAAATAGGTAAAATAAACAAAAATGGTGAAAATAATAAATTCCGAAATAAAAAAAAATGAGGTCACGAATATTTGTCATAATGTCATTGGGTCCTTCCCTATTTTTTTCAGAATTTAAAAATGCATAAATGTATTTTTAAACATTTAAAATAATTCAAGTAAAGTGAAAAAAAATCAAAAAATATCAAAACACAAAATAAAAATGTGATAAAATAAAAATCAGAAGGAGAAAAATCAAAAGTATTTTCAATAATTTTTTCAGATTTTTTGGAGTTAAAATGAATTTCCTATGAATTTTTGAAGTTTAAAATAATTTAAATATAAAAATTAGAAACAAAAATAAAGTCAAAAAAATATGGACCAATGGATGAGAGTCAAAACACATTAGTAAGCTAATCAAATGGATCAGACGCGCTGTGCATATCATGGTCTTTAATAAATATCACACTGGATCAAATATTTTTAAAATAAAACAACTTAAAATGTAGCGCGTTGGATGGAGTCTGACTCACAGGAGTAATCAGATCTAAGGGCTCCTGAGGCACATGCATGGTAAGGCAAGCATGTTATATCCGTTTCAAAAAAATAACGTGGCTTCATGTCATTGGTTGAAAATGGATATCTCATCGTCTTCAACATTCAGCCATCCCCAAATCGAATCCTTCAAACTGTAAAATTAGCAAACCAGACTGGTACCATTATATTCATCTCTTCAAGACGATTCTAATGGTACCATCGCATCAAGTTTATATAAATTGTGCAAGGCTATGTTTGAAGAAAACCAGAAAAAATAGCGAGCACGGAAATCTGGGATATCTCACTCAATTCTCAATGAAATTGCAAATTATAAAGAGCACGAGGATCAGAAGGATACAAGGAGTGGATTAGTATTTTATTTGAATCAATTTGGCCAAGAAAATCTACCTTAACGAAGTAGTGAGAAGTTTCTCTGAAACTAGACTTCTAGAGATCAATATAGGTCACGATTCTTTAAAGTAACAGTATGGTTAGCTTCAGAAAAGTTCAATGGAGCTAACTGAATGGAGATTTTGGTGTTTGAAGGTGAGAATGTAAGAAATCAGAAATTCAAATTCAGAGATCGTGTGGGATCTGAAAAGGGGTCAATTGGCTATCCAAAGCTTGATAAAATAAGTGAGGGATTATCCTTATTTATAGCTGATCATGATGCAAGGCTTAAGCGTTTGAATTGGACGAAAAATCGGTGAAATTGTGTGGACCTGCTAAGTGTGAAAAGTGTGACTTCACATGGCTCAAAATGCAGCAAAATGGATGGTTTAAAGGTTGTTTCTTGTTATGGAAAGTTCCTAAACATGATTAGATGCTAAATTGATCCTTAAACAGGCTTGTTATTGGATTTAAACTAATTTTCAAATCTAACTGAACTTGAAATTTCCATTTCATGATGCAACCTTCCTAACCATGGTGCCAACAATGTAGGGCACCATATGATATAATTTTTGAAGCACTTGAAAGATAAATTCACAAGATTTACAATGTGCAAGTAGTGAGATCAATTGTATGCTTCAGCAAGAAGTTGTGTTGAGTCAAAGTTGGAAGGAAATGGCTGACTTTTCATACTTAGAAAATTTCTAAGTTTTTCTTCAAAAATGACTTATAATGTCTTGTATCCAAACATGGTCTTCCACTTGGAATTTCTTTTTTACCAAAAAAGATGGCATGAAGTAGATATCTTGAATGTCATTTTGAGACTTAAACCATTCAAAATATCCAAAAATTGAGAGAGTTATGACTTGATGAAGTTGGCAAAAATGGATGAAATGACCTATAATCTTTTGCGTTCTTAGGGCATCTCCTTTCCATTTTCACACTTTACACATAAAAGAAAGGTTGAATTTCACATCACCAAGATCCTTATGGAAAAATAATAGGCTCAAGGTGATAAAAATTGATCAAGTTATGATCATTTGAAGTCACATAAAGGAATTTAAGGGTTCATCTGGAGGACTTGTCATCTTTCTTCATCATCAAGTTTCTTACACACAAAATTTCCTTGATACTTTTGAAGTGACTTGTTAATAACCCTTTTAAGAGAAGGATTCTTTTGGAATCACTCTAAAATACCAAAATATGAGCAAGATATACCCTTTTAAAGTTTAAAACCCTAACTCCTAGAGCAATAAAAATGCTTTGGGGAAATCTTTGCAATTTTGATCAACCTTCTTGCACCAATACCTTTATCATGAAAATAGAAGTTGTTGAGGATAATAATGAAAAGTCAAAGAAACCAACACCAATTCCATATCTTGAGAAATGAAGGAGATATGCACTTGTAAACAATGGAAACAAAGACTTTTTTATTTGAGTCAAATTTCTTCAACCAACCCTTGTACTTTTGAGCTAACTTTGACAACATGAGGCATAATGGATCATAACAGAATTTGTCATGATGTTACTTCAAAATATCTTCCATAGAGTCTCTAATCTCAAAAAAGCTTTATTAAGAAAGTCCCAAAGAATGAACTTATGAATCCAAAGGCTAACTTTGATGGGATGCATTGTGCTTTCACCTACATCATCAACAATTAGGATACACATACATTGTATTTGTTAGTTAAAGAGTAATCAAACATAGATGATCACAAAATACAAGTCAATGTGCTTGGTGATTCCCCATAGAGCAATACTAAAGATATGGATAATAAACAAACCCTAGTTTGTGATCTTGTTTTGATTGAATTGATATGATATGATAAAGGGGATCTTAGGAGAAAAAATTGGCGTACAACAGGGGTGGCCCAACTGGAGGAGCTAAAGGTTTTAGCTCTGCCAAAGATGCCTTGACCAAGTGTTGTAATGATTTACTGGGTGGCATAGGGAGTGGATCCAACTTTCTTTGCGGCCTTTTGAACTTGCTTTGTTGTTGTCTTCGTGGGATTATTAATGGTTGTTGTTCCCTTGGTTGTGAGACTACAACATTAATTTCTCCCTCTCTCTTTTTCGGGAAGTTAAGAGCATGTCTTTTTGCATTGTAAGGGGTATTTGATGATCTCCCTTATATCTTTCCATTTTTTACTCTAGCTTCAATCCTGTCTCTGATATTTACTAAATCAGAAACTCCAAAAGGGACGCTTCCTACCATCTTTTCATAGTATACCCATTGCAAGGTTCCCATGAACATCTCGACTAGTTCTTTCTCCATAAGTGGTGGTTGTACACAGGATTCCATCTCTCTCCACCTTTGGGCATATTCCTTGAAGGACTCCTCTTTCTTCTGAGATAGGTTATGGAGTTGCATGCGGGTAAGAGTCATGTCCAAGTTGTATTTATACTGTTTCAGGAAAGCATTAGTAAGATTTTCCCATGTCTGGATGTGAACTCTTTCTAACTGCATGTACCAATCTAGAGATGCCCCACTTAAACTATATAGAAAGCAATGAATCGTCAACTTCTAGTTTTGAGCATAAGCATGCATCTTCCTGCAATACATGCGCAAATGGTTCCTTGGACAAGTGAGCCCCTGGTATCTTCCAAAGTCAGGTCATTTGAGTTTTGGCAGATTACCACATCTGAAACTAGACCCAACTCGAGAGCGTAAACATTGAAAGCATGATATCCCACCACGAATTTTAATATTTACTCTAGAGGTTTGTACTAATTCAGCACTAGTGGATTCTCAGTATCATGATTATTGGTCGTTCTCTTAGGTGCTTTATTAACATCCTCTAGGTCGTGGTTTCCATATTGTAAGTCCAAGTAGTTGTATGCATTGTTGATCGGAATCTGCAGGGTATGAGATGCTCCTGCCTTTGGTGGAGGTGGGACATGTGTTCCTCGGCACAGCGCGCCTTCACATTATTGCATAGATTATGTCCAGACTGTGACGAACATTAACTCAGCCTTACAGTAATCACTTCGACCATTCATTTCTGACCAACCGCACAAAAACAACATAGCAATGGGGTAACTAAATTTCCTATTGACAGATTCAACAATCGTACAAGATGGTCATACATAATATTTATAAACAACCACGACATGATAACGGGAAACTAAATCTCTTATTACCAGATTCACTAATTGTATAAGTCAGTCATACTTAAGATTCCTAAACAACCACAACATGGTAACGGACAACTTTCAAGAACAGGTCCAGAACAATCAATGCACAACAATTATACTTACAACCAACCCCTATACAAAATTCATCCTAATCCCAATTATAAGGTCAGAGCCCCACCCTTACCTTGGATTGAAGGTCGCTCGACAGCTCTCCGACCAAAACCTTGCTTCGCTTCTTTTCCTTATTCCTTTGCTCTGCACTTCTCACGGCCAGTTTCCAACAACTTCCTTATTCCAATTGACTTGATTCTACATTTAAATTAGACCTCACATTATTATTCTTCTTAACGTTCTTAACGACACACCCCGTGTATTGCTACTTTCAACCATTAAAATAGGCCCAACATAATTATTCTTGTATTCCACTAATTCTAGCATTATTACTATTATTAATCAACTAATTAATTAACTAGTAATAATCTAGCAACTTATGCCAACAATTCACAACATATTACAACTTCAATTAATAATTTCAAAAATAATTAATTAACGGTCATTACAACTCTCCTCCCCTTAGAATATTTTCGTCCTCAAAATTTTACCTTGTTCAAACAACTCAGGATAGGAGTCTCGTATCTTGCTTTCCAACTCCCACGATGTGCTTTCTCCGGCAGCTCCTAACCAGACTACTTTCACCAAAGAAATCTCTTTTCCTCTTAGAGGCTTCATTTCATGATCTGCAATTTGTACAGATCGTCTCCACAGTGAGATTATCCCTTACTTACACATCATCCATATGAATCACATGAGATGGATCAGAAATATAATTCTGAAGTTGTGACACGTGAAACACATCATGCAAATTCAAAAGATTAGGCGGTAAAGCCACTCTATAAGCAACGTTCCCAACTTTGTCTGAAATCTTATACGGACCAATAAAATGATGAGTGAGCTACTTAGACTTCAATGCTCTCCTAACATCAGTCACAGGTGTAACTCTCAGAAACACATGGTCACCTGCTTGAAATTCTAAATCTTTCCTTCGCTTGTCATAATAACTCTTCTGCCTACTTTGGGTAGTTTTCATCTTTTCTCGAATTAACTTCACCTTCTCGGTAGTTTCTTGAACAATTTCAGGTCCAAGCACTACACTTTCTCCAGAATCATGCCAACATAAATGAGTTCTACATCTACGACCATACAACGCTTCAAAAGGTGTCATTTCAATACTAGAATGGTAATTGTTAGTATAAGTGAACTCTATTAACGGAAGATAAGTATCCCATAAACCTCCCTACTCACTAACACATGCTCTCAACAAATCTTTTAACGAATGAATAGTCCTTTCAGTTTGACCATCCAACTGAGGATGATACGCCGAACTCAACCTCAACTAAGAACCCAACACCTCTTGCAAACTCTTCCAAAAATCTGAAGTAAACCTCGGATCTCTATCCGACACAATACACAAAAGAACACCATACAACTTTACAATTAAACTAATGTAAATCTCCGCCAACTTCGACACTGGAAAATTGATGTTGATAGGAATAAAATGAGCTGACTTTCTAAGCCTATCGACAATCACCCAAATCGAATCATTTCCTCTTGAAGTATTAGGTAACCCCGTCACAAAGTCCATCGAAATGCTATCCCGTTTCCATGCTAGAACTACCCTGCGGGCTTCTGATGTTCAACTTTCGACTTCTGACAAGTTAAACATGAACACACAAACCGAACTACATCACTCTTCATTATAGGCCACCAAAACAAACTCTTCAAATCTTGATACATTTTTGTAACTCCCGAATGAATGCTCAACTTGCTTCTATGACTTTCCTAGAGAATCACTTTATTCATCTCCGCATCATCATGAATAAAAATTTGATTATGTAATCTCAACATACCTTGCACATCGAACTTGAAATATTCATTCTCGGACTGATCGATCCCAACCATCGAGTCTACCAATTTCACATCTAACTTATGAGCTTCTTTGACCTTGTCCAAAAATTCATTGTTAATTTTCAACATTCCTAACATAAACTTTATGGTGTCACTTTGCAAACTAAGATCATATCTCTTAACTGTTCAATTAATTCCAACTCTTTAACCATCATTGCCGACATATGTAAAGTCTTTCGACTTAACGCATCAGCCACCATATTTGCTTTTCCTAGATGATAATTTAAACCGAAATCGTAATCCTGTAACAACTCCACCCATATTCGTTGTCTCATATTCAATTATTTATGATGAAATAGATATTTTAAACTCTTATGGTCGCTAAATACTTCAAATCTAGAACCATAAAGAAAATTCCTCCAAATCTTCAACACAAACACAACTGCAACAAGCTCTAAATCATTTGTAGGATAGTTCTTTTCATGAGTCATCAACTGCCTTGATGCATAAACAACTACCTTTTCATTCTGCATAAGCATACCTCCTAAACCCATATTAGAAGCATCACAATATACCATAAAAGGTTCTCCTGGATTAGGTAATGTCAAAATCGGAGTTGACGTTAATCTCTTCTTCAATTCTGCAAAACTTTCTTCACATTGAACATCCCACACATAAACTCTACCTTTACAAGTCAACTTAGTCAACGAAAGTTCCAAATTAGAAAAACCTTCGATAAAACTTCTATAATAACCAGCTAATCCCAAAAATCTTCTAATCTCGGTAGCCGACTTTGGAGTTTCCCATTACAACACAACATCTACTTTAAATGGATCTACAGCAATGCGACTACCTGAGATAACATGACTAAGAAAACTAACCTCCTTTAACCAAAATTCACACTTAGACAACTTTGCATACAACTTCTTCTCTTTCAAAACTTGCAATATTATTCTTAAGTGTTCTACATGCTCTTCTTCTGATTTAGAATAAACAAAAATATCGTCAATGAATACCACCACAAGCCGATCCAAATAAGTATGAAAGGTACGGTTCATGTACTCCATGAATACTCCTGGCGCATTAGTAACACCAAAAGGCATCACCGAATACTCATAATGTCCATATCGCATTCTGAAATCCGTCTTCTGGATATCTTCATCCTTCACTTTAATCTGATGATAACTCGACCTCAAATAAATCTTACTAAACACTCGAGCACTCACCAGTTGATCCATAAAATCCTCTATTCTCAGAAGTGGATACTTGTTCTTAATCGTCACTTTATTCAATTATCTATAATCAACACAAAGCCTCATACTTCCATCTTTCTTCTTTATTAGCAACACTGGAGCTCCCCACGGCGACACACTTGGTCTTACAAATTTCTTTTCAAGTAACTCTTCCAATTGCTTCTCTAATTCTGACAATTCAGATGTAGACATCATGTATGGTGCCATAGAAACAAGTATGGTATCGGGTACAAGATCAATAGAAAATTTGAATTCTTTCTCTGGCAGTACATCAGCAATTTCATCAGAGAACACTTTAGTAAATTCATGAACCACTTGCAATTCCTCAATTATAGCTTGATTCTTGACAGATAGCGACGCCATCAAAGAGAAAATTTGAGCCTCTTCTTGCATCAGCTTCTGCAACTGTTTAGCAGATAACAAACTAACTTCCTCTTCTTCCAGAGTAGAAAACCTCACTGACTTGTTATAACAGTTAATGTGAACATAGTTATTTTCTAACCAATTCATACCTAAGATCATATCTAACCCACTTAAAGGTAAGCAAACTAAATCAACGGCAAAGTCTCTGTTGAAGATCGACAACAGGAACTCCAAACACACAAAAGAAGTAGTCATTGATCCCTTAGTTGGAGTATCGACGACCATCTTTTCATTCATAGAAGACAACATAATATCCAATATTTCAACACAATCAGCAGCAATAAAGAAATGAGTAGCACCGATATCAATAATAGTAATTAAAGGAGTACTATTAATGAAACATCTACCTCTGACGAGTCTGTCCTTATTAGCCATCTGATTCTCAGCCAAAGCGAACATGTTTCCACTGGTTTGCGCCTTCTTTAGTTTTTGACACTGACTACCAATGTGTCCTTCTTCACCATAGTTTAAACATATAATCTCTTTACGCTTGCACTCAGATATAACATGTCCAGTCTTACCACAACGGAAACACCTCTTAACCTCAGCAGTACACGCATTACTCTTATGACCAGGTCTTCCACATTTGAAACAAACCACACCAGCAGGAGCATCTCCTCCATTAGTTCTCTAACCCTGAGCAAGTTTCTGTTTACCTTTACCAGCTGGGGCATCGTAAGGCTTACCACATTTCTATTGGTGCTTACCATCTTCTCATTGATAATCTTATAGTGAGCATTATTAACCTCTTTATAAATCCTGAAATTATCAATCAAATCAGCAAATACACGAATCTTCCGGTATCCAATCGCCTTCTTGATCTATGAGTGCAACCCATTCTCAAACTTGATGCACTTTGAAAACTCATCATTTTCCTCACTATAGTGTGGGTAAAACTTAGCCAACTCAGTAAACTTTGTAGCATATTCAACAACCGACATACTCCCTTGCTTCAGCTCAAGAAACTCAATTTCCTTCTTACCACGAACATCTTCAGGGAAATACTTCCTCAGAAATTCCCTATGGAACACAACCCAAGTGATATTTTAACCTGTAGTTTCCAATTTCTGACAAGTCTCTAGCCACCAGTCATTAGCCTCGACTGCTAGAATATGGGTACCATATCTAACCTTCTGCATTGGAGTGCAGTCCATAACACGGAAGATTCTCTCAATCTCTTTTCACCTGCAGTCGCCAAACTACGAGATTCAGCATTCCCGTCAATGTTCGGCTGATTCTCCATAGCATGCACCATCACTTCCAAAGCAGCAACAAGTGCAACGTCATTCCTTCCAGCCATCTCAACTTATCACTATAACATAAACAATGGTTAGAACTCAAGTTAACAATACTAGATTGTTAGACAAAACTACGACTCGACAACTTGGTCGGACAGGCCGACTCACTCTGATACCACTAATGTAACACCCCATTTCTACCCAACGGATTATATAAAATCAGAGTTACAAAATTTCTAACAAACAAATGGAATGCTAAACTTTCAACTTAGAAACAACGGCATTTAATCGCATGTAAAACAGATACATAACATATAAAATTCAGATGAATTGATAACAACCTATTTAGTATTTGAGAAAAAAACAACTTTTGTAAATAAGCAGTGGGATCACAATTTTCAACTCAACTGACATAACATTTTTTCCCACTTAAAACAATTTCAAAATAACAAGTACATAAGGAAACAGCTTAAAATTCAGCGACAAAAGTAAAATCAACAATAAAGCAACAAGCGTTCATCCCTCCGAGTGTTACGTATCAGAGCGACGAAACCGACTCGAACCACTGAAGGTAAACAACCTTCACTCTGGATTACCTGCACGTTAATGAAATAGGGCAGCATTCAAACATAAGGGGTGAGATATTGAACCAAATAATAGGATTTATGATAAATTGTATATTAGAATCAGTTCATACAAAATCACCATTTCACAGCTCTTTAATAACATTTAACATAATTAATTCATCCATGTAACAACTCAAGATGCAACATGAAATGCGACTTGTTTTTATGCATACGCATGTGGTACCAACAGAGAAAAACTCCCAACTTAATAATCTTCCAATTAATAGAGGCATAAATAAGGCATAAGCCTTCAACTTAATATTTGCCAATCCAGCCCAACTTGTCGAGCATGAGCTCCCAACTTGATATGTTATGTATGCGACAACAGTATGAATGTAGCAACAACAATAACAACAATTCAAAAACAACTCAACACAATTCAACATTAGCCATAAGCCTACAACTTAATAGCTGCCAATAATTAGAGGCATCTCAACAAAATTCATCATCACTTGCAACTTATCAAATTACAACAAAGTATACAATTTACTACTAGTCAATTATTAATTACATTATCTCTCTTACTACTAACTTATATCTACTAGAAGTCATTAATCATATAGGGATATAATACCTTAAGAATTCTAATTATTATGTTGAGATTCTTAAATTAATTTAAATAACTAAAATAGCCTGCACGGGAACGAGTTAATACAATGTATACCCCTCGACACAGTGGTCATGCCGCTTGGTACCTTCCATTCATGCCTCTGTACCGGCCGACACCTATACTTCTCAGCACCTCATGCAACCTTATGTCGCTTGACACAACTACCTATTCCCCTCGGCGACCTTGCACCCTTGTGCCGCTCGACACCCAGCACCTACACCCCTCGGCACACCTTACAATCTTATGTCGCTCGACGCAATTACCTGTGCTCCTCGGCACAATGCACCTTCACATTATTGCAAATATTTGTCCAGTCTGTGACGAACATTAACTCATTCTTACAGTAATCACTTCGACCATTCATTTCCGACCAACGGCATAGAAACAACATAGCAACAGGGCAACTAAATTTCCTATTGATAAATTCATCAATCGTACAAGACGGTCATATATAATATTCCTAAACTACCACAACATGATAAGGGAAACTACATCTCCTATTACCAGATTCACCAATCATACAAGTCAGTCATACTTGAGATTCCTAAACGACCACAAAATGGTAACGGGCAACTTTTAAGAACAGGTCTAGAATAATCAATGCACAACAATTATACTTACGACCAACCCCTATAAAATATTCATCTTATGCCCCATTATAAGTTCAGAGCCCCACCCTTATCTTGGATTGAAGGTCGCTCGACAGCTCTCTGGCCAGAACCTTGCTTCGCATCTTTTCCTTATTCCTTTGCTTTGCACTTCTCACGCCCAGTTTCCAATAACTTACTTATTCAAATTGACCTGATTCTTCAATTAAATAAGACCTCACATTATTCTTCTTCTTAATGGGCTTAACGATACACCCCCTGTATTACTACTTTCAACCATTAAAATAGGCCCAACATAATTATTCTAGTATTCCACTATTCTATTATTACTATTATTAATCAACTAATTAATTAACTAGTAATAATCTAGCAACTTATCCCAACAATTCACAACATCTTACAACTTCAACAAATAATTTCAAAAATAATTAATTAAATAATTAATTAATTAACGGGCGTTACAGGACAAACCCTTCAGTATCAGCTTGTCTTGTCTCTTGTTGAGCCATGACGATTTTTTAGGTTTTGTCTCTGGTTCTCTCCTTGTTTAGAAATCTCTTGATGCACCAATAGTCTGGGCTATTTCCTCAAAGGCTACCCTAGGAATTTTCTCTTGTCTATCAATGATGTTCTTTAAGGCTAGAAGAACTTGAATCATATCTCCTCTCATTGAGTCGATGTTGCTTTTGACTTGTTCCAAATCCTCTTTGAATGCTGCTTGGTTTTTCTTAATTTGTTCCATCACTTTCAGTTGATGAGCTCTTGTTTGGTATGATGGTCGGAGAGGTGGTGTTTTCCTTCTACCAATGGTTTAGCTGGAGAATTTTTGAAAAATGAGTTTTATATGAAATGCATATGTTTGTGAATGCATGCATGCGTATGAATATGTATGAATATGCAAAGATTTTTCCTCTTTTGAATGTCTTATTCACTTGGATATATATATATATATATATATATATATATATATATATATATATATATATATATATATATATATATATATATATATATAGCTTTTTCTCTTTATTAGTGAGTATCCAAAAAATAAATACGCAGTTTGAATATGGAAACAAAAATCACTTTTATTAATAATAATCATCCTCAAAAGGGAATACATTTCAGATATTGAAAAATATTCGAACCAAAAAGAAACTATTGGAAGCAATAATATCTTCACAGCTCTTTTGGGCAGTTTCTCCTTGATGATTATTATCTTTGTCATATCTGGCTTGATAAACAAATCATTTCTTTAGGTATTCATATTTAGGAAACTTCACCAAAAACTTTAATCATTACCTTTTTTTACCATGTGAATAAGACAAATAAAAGAAATAGAGGGTAATAAATATATGAAATGCAAAAATGTATGGATGCATGAATATAGGGCTTAGTGACGGGATTTTATGAATGGTACTCTTAGAAGGTAGGCTCTTAGTTTTTGCCTACGAATATTATACCCTCCTGTGATACGGTGGGAGAACTGACTTGAGGTTTGCGTTTGTATTCGCACTTGTGCGGTTAGCAAGAGTCGCCACCGACTTTTTACTTTATCCTAAAGGAAAGGTTAAAAAAGCACAGCAAAAACCTTTTGAGATATTTCGTGGGTTCGGGGGGTAGATTATGAAAAGGGAAGGTATTAGCACCCTTTTCATCCATGGTTATCCATGGGCTCTTAGTTACTTGGTTTTTTAGATCACTTGCCTTGTTTTTCGATTGCTTTGAAAATGGTGTGTGTGTGGGTGCTTTTTTGAAAATGTTTTGGAAAAAAGATGCCTTGTCTTAGGCCAACCTTGTAATAATTCTTTACTCGAATGTTTTACAAAGGTGCATATCTTTTCGAAAAGATGTTTCAAAAGTTTGAAAAGTTTGATTTTTGAAAGTGTTGTGGATTGTGGTTTTTGAAAAGAAGGCAAGTGTTTTTGCAAGCTTGATCTCAAGTAACTAAGAGTTTTGTCTACCCTATTGTACTCAAAGGTTTTTGTCATGTTTTAACCCCTTATAACAATTTTGTTCCACCATTGAAATTGATGGGCAATCTTGCGTTTAGGAAGTTTATTCGGGACAGGCGCGGGTCATCGCATAGACCATGAATGCAATGGTGCCAAGTGTCTTTGGCAATTTGCTTGAAGGGACTTGATCATTTTGATAGGCGACTTTCGAAAGCGTCATCGAGGGACTTATGATCATTTGATTTTGTTTTGCCAAAGACATTCGACGTGCAAGCATGGCCCATTTGGAAGGCAACATGTGGGATTACCCTAAGGGGTGCAAGTGTGATTGTGTATTGATTACATGCATTTGTCTTGTATTAGGTTATCTAGCGTTTGATTTTATGTACATACAAACCCTAGGTCTAACCATGGTATAATTGAAAAGCTGTAAATTGCGGAATGTAAATCTACGCTATTACAAAATAATGTCCGGGAGTGGGGGTATAAATGTACAAGGGGATGAGACTTATAGTACCCAATAATTTACAACCAAATCGAATGTGCGATCAAAAATGAATATCAAATATACAAATATGAGATACAGTGTGTGTAGGGCAATGTGTTGTGTAAATGTACAAGTGTATATGTATGTGAATTGTGTATGTATTTGTGTACAAGTGCGAAATGTGAAATTGAGCCGCATTAGGGTTTTGACCTAGATATACGTTTTAATCTGAATTTTGATTTTTGTATGTTTATGTACAAAAGAAAAATGAAGCGTTTTGATTAAGTGTTTGAGTTTTAATTACAAGAGTATTTTAGTCAAAATGTTTGTGAATTTAAATATTAGAGAAAAATGTATTTAAATGGTTATGTATGAAAAAAGAATGTTAATTAAAAAGTTTAATTTTAATTATGTATGAGAATGTATAATATGTACAAAAATGCATTTAATTAAAAAGGTATCTTCAATTTAATCATGTATAAAAAAGAAAAGATAATTATATACAAATGTATTTCAAAAATGTTTTTAAGTTTAATTTGTGTATAAAAAGTATTTAAATTAAGTTAGTGTGTTTAATTAAATTAAGAAATAAATTGTATATGTTTTAGAAACAATGGATTAATTGAGTTAGTATATAAAAAAGAAAATATTGTTTTTTATTATAAAAATGGAAAGAGTTAGTATTTTTATCAAGAAGCAAAAAAATATAAAATAAATAATAAAAACAAAGGGTTAGCTGATTAATGAATATTGGATAAAAATGAAAAGAGATTGATGTTTAATGGGCTTAGGAAGGCATACACGGGTTAAGCCCAAATCAAAGCCTGAAACGAAATTTAGGGTTAAGCGTGTTGTTTGTGGAACGAGGGTTAGGGCTAGAGGCAGCGACGGCGCGTTTGGTTCGTCTTCTCCGATTAGCAATTTCTGAGCATTCGATTGTCTCCGGCCACCAGCATCATCCTCACGCTCTCTTCCCTCCAAGACAAGAATGCCACGTCCCTTGAAACAAGGTTGGTTCCAAACGTTTTATATTTTCCTCTTCCTTTCTGATTCGCATAGAAATTATTCTGAGCTCTTTATTTTTCATTTTATGAGGTGAAGGGGAAGAAGAATGCTACCTGATTTTAGGAGATGGAGGAGAGGCGGAGAGCGAGATGTTGAGGAGGCCGGAGCGGTGAAGCTTGATGCTTGCTTGGACGCCTTCTTGGTAACTTCGTTCCTTGCTATTTATGATTTAAGGTTTTGATGCTGATATTCGTACTGAGAAACCCTAAATCCTTGCTTCTTTACCTCTTCTTCTTCCACTGTGATGATTGTCTTTGAGCATGCGTATGTCTGAGTACTTTGCTTGGGATTTGCTTGTCTTGAACGTTTTTCTTGAACAGCTGTTGCCTATGTGTGCTAGCCTATGATGAAGCTTGCTTCTGAGGCTCTCTTGACGCTTTTGAATTGTTGCCTGAATTGTTGCCTTGGGAATTTGTGTGCTTATCTTTCTCTCGTTGCCTTGTGATGATTTTGAACAAATATTGCCTTGATGTTGCCTTCTGAGGTGCCTATGATGAAGTCCCCCTTCTGAGGCTTGGTGTTGGTGTGATTCTGGTTATGACATTGGTTAGATAGTGTTTGAAGGTTGAGTTTCTGAGTTTGGATATCAGGTTTTTTGTGTTTGGCATAAAGGTTGAGTTTCTGAGTTTGGATATCAGTTTTTTTGTGGGTGTTTTAAGGCTTGGTTATGGTGTTTTTGACAGGGTTTGGGTATGTGAGGATTATTGTTGTTTTGAGCTTTTAGCTTTTGCCAGTTCAGTAGCCTTTTAGTTTTGGGTTTTGAGGATGTTGGAATTTTTGATCAAGGTTGAGGCTTGAGTTTGGGATATCAGGTTTGTGTCTTTTGGTGGTCAGCATTGGTTTTGGTTGTGGTGAGGTTGGTTTTGGTGGCAAGTTGATGTAGTTTTTAGAAAATGCAGGTTATCTGTTGCTTTTGACAGGTTCAGCTTTTTATCATGTTTTGTTATTTCTTCTTTTTCTTATGCAGAGTTGTGAGTATACTTTCTCTTCTCTCTAACCTGCTATGCTGCTCCCTCTACTGAACTGATCCCTTTCTGTGTTGTATATTTTGTCCTTTATCTTGTGAACTGCTATCTTGCTCCCCCTGAACTGTCTATGTTGAACTGTGCTTTTTTGGATTTGTATCTTTGCTGCCTCTGAACTGTCTAATCAAGTTGGCTTTTGATAATCTTTTCCTGTCTTGCTTTTCTTCTGCAGTCTGCTGTGTATTATGCCTATCTTGAACTTGTTTTATTGTTTTCTGACTTGCATAATCTCTTTCTTCTGTCTAACCTGCTATGCTGCTATATTGAACTGTCTTCTGAGTTGAGTTGGCTTTGGGTTATGACAGTAGTGGTTTTTAGCTTGGTTCTGAGATGTATATTGTTTCTTTTACTACTTTCTGAACTGTGTACCCTGAACTGCTATGCTTGCCTTTTACCCTGCTGCTGAACTGTCTTGGCCTTATCTCTCTTTTCTTCTCTATTGTCTGCTGTGAACTGTCTATATCCTGACCTGCTGAACTGTGCCTTGGCTTTATCTCTCTTTACTTCTCTCTCAAAGTACAGATTAAGAATTTTTTTAATGTTTTTACTGTACTTGCTCTGAAGGGGCTATGACTAGGGACATGATAAAAAGATTTCTTGCATCTTACATTTTGCATCTTTATCCTTTTGACAATTTTAATCTGACTTTGCCTTTTGATATCTTTTCCAAAAATCTTTCCATGACAGCTTGTATGCTTTTATTGATTTTCTTTGGGTGGACTTTGTTTTGGATGGAGAGTTTGGATTTGAACTTTTCCAGTTTGGATTTGAAATACATGGTTTGAATTGGACATTAAGATTCTATGCAGCTTGTAATTTTTTAGAAACTATGCATTTGACATTTGCATTTCATGAGATAAAATAATCTTCCCTCTCTGTGAATCGGGAGAAATCCCGTGATTTGCAGAGAGGGTCAACTGATCCCAGTCAGTGGCCCCTAATGATGAGCATTTTAACTGTCTTTTCCAATTAACTGCTTTCTGACTTTTCTTGTTCTTTTTGCAGATGAAAAATGGAATACCGGAGCGGAATGAAGCGCGAAGAATATTTTAGAAAATAGGATAGTTTTTCATTCTATGTAATATTTAAATTAAATGTAAATTATTGTTTGTAACAACAATTTGTAAATAATTCAAATATCAATAAAAATCCAAATTATCCAATTGGTTCCATTTTCTTTATTGTTCATTTATTTATTTAAAATTCTTAGAATTAGAATAATTGAAAAATAAATTCAATCATTTAATTTCAGAACAATAAATAACTAAAATAAAACAACATTGATCCAATAAACCTGTCTTATCCAACATCCAGAGCAACGCAGCAATTAACCCAGATAGACTGATCAAACATATAAACACTGTGAATTCAAAACTGCATCTTGTATCTGACTGGCCCAATCAAAACGTACTGAACTCAAACCACCGTCTCTTTTACTGATTAAACCAAGATAACGCGAATTTTAATCCGAATCTTGAAATAAACCGCAAAGTGCTGTGGAATTTAAATTCTTCTGAGAATATGCCCATAAAACCCTAATTCCCGATTAAATGCCAAATCACGCTCGCTTGATCAAAATTGAACCAAAAATCAACCAAACCCTAAACCCACTGTATGAAACAATTCAAAGCTCTGGAAATCAGTAAAACCCTAATTTTGTTTGACTGTCAAGAAAAGTCCGTTTGTCCGATTCTTGAGCCAGTTTGAGAAGTCAGGAAATGTTTGAAGCTGAGATTTCTTGTGGAAAAGCGCGAGGGCAAATTTTGGGGTACAACAGTTGCCCCTGTTCAATCTTCTTTGACCTGAAGAGTTAGATTGGCAAGTTTGCCTTTCGCGACTTGAAGGTAAAAGGAGATTGGACACTAATGTGCCCAGAAAATTTGCGCTCGTCGATGTGACGGTGAGGTGAATGGGCTTAAAGATGCCATTTGGTGATGGGCTTAAAGATGCCACCTGGTGCGAAAGAAGTTGTCGGGGGATGGGCTTAGAGATGCCATCTGAGAATGGGCTTACAGATGCCATTCGGCGACTGCTGGTAGGAGGATGGGCTTATAGATGCCATATGATGATGTTGAACTGTTCGTCAATGGTGAGTGGACGAGTATCAGAAGGGCGTCCCTGTTTTGGAATATCTCTGAACTGGGGTCTGAACAAGCAACAGATTGATGTCCGTGTCTGGAGAGTCTGTAAACTATTTTCAGGAGTTGGGACTGAACAAGCAATGGAGCAGCATCCGTTGTTGGGAAGCGTCCGTAACCTATTTTCAAAAATTGAGAAGAGTCTGAATCAGTCGGTAGATTGACCTCCGTTGTAGGGAAGAATCTGTAAACTGTTTTCAAAAGATTGAGAAGAGTCTGAACAAATCGGTAGATTGACATCCGTTGTAGGGAAGAATCCGTAAACTTGTTTCAGAAGTTGAGAAGTTGAAGAGGAACCAGTGTAAGGTTTCTGCTGATGCGTCTAAATGAATCTGGAATAAGTATCAAAACGTTGCCGTGTCCGGGTCACATCTGAACTATTTTTGGATGAATCTCAGGAGATGATCTGTGTCTGTCGACTGATCTTATCTGAAAAGGCAAAGGGTTAGTTGTATGCAATGTTATGATGCATGATGCAATGTATGTGACAACAATATTTATGAATGTGATGGATGCGCATGTAAGCTGATGAGCTAATCCTGCCGAGGATACATGAATCCGAGATGGCTGGAGATAAAAGCATCTTGACTGCTTCCGGGGAAAATAAATCCTTGGCTGTTGCTGGGGAAAAGAATTCCTGATGACCTCTACTGGGGAGCTCCAACTAGTAGACTCATGCCGGGGAGACCAGATTGAGAATCTTCAGCTTGATGGGGAAGCAATTCTGGAGACCTCGCTGGGGAACCCGAGATTTGTCCTTCCAAAA
This sequence comes from Vicia faba, assembly GCA_948472305.1. Classification (NCBI taxonomy): domain Eukaryota; kingdom Viridiplantae; phylum Streptophyta; class Magnoliopsida; order Fabales; family Fabaceae; genus Vicia; species Vicia faba. The sequence continues at coordinate 194,076 of CATIWC010000784.1, read as the reverse complement.
TTCTGTGGGGAGAAGGTTTAAAAGTCTGACTCCGCTGGGGATTGCCCACTTGAAGCTCTTGATCTGCTGGGGATACTGAAGCTTAAACTCTGAGGGGAATTGAGTTCCTGAGGATTCCCTGGCTGGGGATTTGCAAAGATAAGTTACTGCTGGGGAATTTTGATGAACTCCGCTGGGGGATAGGGAGAATTCTGGCGAGTGCGATCTCCCGTGGTTGTTAGCTTTGGGAAAAATCTGAACAAGTGATAGGTTAACATCCGTTTACTTGGAGAACCCGTGAACTATTTTCAGAAATCTTGAAGTTGAATCAGCAATAGAGCAGCATCCGTTACTTGGGAAGCGTCCGTAAACTAATTTCAAAAGTTGCATCTGAACAAGCTAATAGATTAACATCCGTTACTTGGGAAGAATCCATGAACTGTTTTCAGAAGTCTTGGGAAGAATCTGAACAAGTGATAGGTTAACATCCGTTTACTTGGAGAACCCGTGAACTATTTTCAGAAATCTTGAAGTTGAATCAGCAATAGAGCAGCATCCGTTACTTGGGAAGCGTCCGTAAACTAATTTCAAAAGTTGCATCTGAACAAGCTGATAGATTAACATCCGTTTACTTGGAGAGAATCCATGAACTGTTTTCAGAAGTCTTGGGAAGAATCTGAACAAGTGATAGGTTAACATCCGTTTACTTGGAGAACCCGTGAACTATTTTCAGAAATCTTGAAGTTGAATCAGCAATAGAGCAGCATCCGTTACTTGGGAAGCGTCCGTAAACTAATTTCAAAAGTTGCATCTGAACAAGCTAATAGATTAACATCCGTTACTTGGGAAGAATCCATGAACTGTTTTCAGAAGTCTTGGGAAGAATCTGAACAAGTGATAGGTTAACATCCGTTTACTTGGAGAACCCGTGAACTATTTTCAGAAATCTTGAAGTTGAATCAGCAATAGAGCAGCATCCGTTACTTGGGAAGCGTCCGTAAACTAATTTCAAAAGTTGCATCTGAACAAGCTAATAGATTAACATCCGTTACTTGGGAAGAATCCATGAACTGTTTTCAGAAGTCTTGAAGAGGAATCAGCAATAGAACAACATCCGTTGTTGGGAAGCGTCCGTAAACTGAATTCAAAGGTTGCATCTGAACAAGTTGATAGATTAACATCTGTTGTTGGGATGAATCCATGAACTGTTTTCAGAAGTCTTGATAAGAATCTGAACAAGTCGGTAGATTGGCGTCCGTTGTTGGGAAGAATCCGTAAACTTGTTTCAGAAGTCTTGAAGAGGGACCGGTGTAGGGCTCCCTGATGATGAGCTTGTGTAAAAACTGCATCGGGTTTAGAATACTTTTGACATTCGAATGCCCCCAGTGGTGATGTAGATAAAATCCTGGTTTATTACAGGTGTTGGTCTACAATCGGTCGTTCACAGATGTTTCATGGGTTGTTGCAGGTGTTGATCTGGAATTCTTCAGACATGCCCTGGCTGGATACAGGAGTCGAATCTGGAAAGGTGATAGTTGATAGATATGCCCTGGCAGGATACAGGAGTCGAATCTTCAAACTCTTCAGACATGCCCTGGCTAGATACAGGAGTCGAGTCTGGAAATAGTCGTCAACAGATATGCCCTGGCTGGATACAGGAATCGAATCTTCGAACTCTTCAGACATGCCCTGGCTAGATACAGGAGTCGAGTCTGGAAATGATGTAAACAGATATGCCCTGGCTGGATACAGGAATCGAATCTTCGAACTCTTCAGACATGCCCTGGCTAGATACAGGAGTCGAGTCTGGAAATGATGTAAACAGATATGCCCTGGCTGGATACAGGAATCGAATCCTCGAACTCTTCAGACGTGCCCTGGCTAGATACAGGAGTCGAGTCTGGAAATGTTGTAGTTGATTTGTTGAACACTTTTGACATTCGAATGCCCCAAGTGGTTGCGAAGGAGTCTTGAATCAGATTACTCTGCATATTGAGAGATTTCTTGAAATCTTGACTGGACTGCCCCAGGTTAACTGAACTTTTGAAAGCTCTGCTGGATCTTGACTGGATTGCCCCAGGTTAATTAGATTGTGACATGTCATGCCCTTTGTTGATAGGAGATTTGATGGAAGTGTTATCCTCTTGAAGTGATTTAGACTTACTGAGAGAGTTTTCGTTCCTCCGAACATTCGCTGTATGAACTTCTTTGCTGTCAAACAAAAGGGGTTAAATGCAGACGGTGATATTCGAATAATGCAAAGTTTATGTTTGTCTCGAAGTTTTGAAAAATGCGTTTTTTAGCAGAAAACTTTTCATAAGACAAGTTAACACGAGATTTAGAGCAAAGCCCTACAGGAGTCAGGATACCTTTTGTAACAGTACGCTTTCAAACTAACCCATGCTTCAATTAGGACTTTTGGAGGGTTGTAACGTGGCCTGGTTCACGGTTTAAGAAACAAAGGATAAAGGCTCAAAGTATATTTGTACCCCCCCGCTCTTCGTGATGTTCTTCAACCTAAGCTCAGTTAATAGTGTGTCGCACTCTGTTTTGAGTTTGGAACGACTTTTGGGCGATGGTTCACCAGTTTGAATTTTTGGGGGACAGTCATCATCTCCTTTTTCTTTTTCAACATTTTTTCATGTTGTTGAGGGTTTTGTAATGACCTTACTATTTTGATTTTGATTTGTTATCCCTAACTTTTGCCTGACTGTTACCGTTTTCGGGATTACTGTCAGCGGGATGCCCCAGCTTTCTTAAGCCTCCTTCATAGGTTTTGGCTTGGTGGGCTTTTCTTTTTTGAGAGATTGATTGTCTATGTGATAGGGAACCACCCTTGTCTTTTGATTCCGAGGGAATGCTTTCTTTTTCGACGTCGTTCGTTGTATTACGAACTGAGAGTTTGCGACTTCAATGCGCGTTCTCTCTTGAATTAACTGAGAGACTACCCTGCCCCAGGTTTATATCAAAGGTTTTGATTGTTTAGAACAGGAAACTCCTACTTCTTTGGCTCGAAGGGGTTGACTAGGGATTAACTTCCTTATAACTCCAGTGTTTAGGAATTGAAAGAAATGCCTGTACATCATCAGCAAGGTTTGTTCAAAAGCATACTGTATAAGATCACGGTATTGTTTCGTCATCCTCCCGCTAAAGGCTTGCAGCTTTTTATCAAGAGTCAAATATCATAAAGAAAAGCATAAGAGTAGTGAAACGAATGGATGAATTCAAGACAAACATATGCAATGCATTAATGAAAACAGAGTTTAACATCAACAGATAATTGTTTTGACAGTAAAAGAAATTACAACTTTGAAAATTCAAAAAGAAGCAAAAAGTCTTTCAATTCGAGCTTCGTCACTTCAAGCGGAGAACCCTTTAACGGAAGATCTTCATCTCGCCGTCTGGCATGAACCTCAGCACTCCAATGTCAATCAGATCTTGAATCTTGTTCTTCAAGGCCCAACAGCTATCGGTGTCATGTCCTGGGCTATAGGAATGGTAAACACAAAATGCATCGGGATGATAGTCAGGAGCGGAGATATTAGGGTTCCGGATAGGATCCCTCAAGGCAGTCAGATTAACCTCCAACAAGCGCTCCAGAATTAGAGATGACGGTATGTCAGTCTCTGTGAACTGCCTTCCCGACGTTTCTTGTCTACGCCGATTGCCCCGCTGACGCCGGCGAGGTTGTTGATGGGTTTGTGACCCTGAAGCTAGCAGAGGAGCTTTCCCCTTGTCTTCTTGAGTGGATGGAGGTTGAGCGGTGACTTGCTCTTCAACCTCAGATGTTTGCCCCAGTTGGTTGTTTGGAAGCAGTTGGCGGACCAGAACTCCGAGTTCCTCTTGTCTTTGAGATAGGTCTTGGATGAGAGCCATCTGGCCCACCAAATATCCCATCACTTGGGTCCTCAGTGTTGTCAGATCAAACTGCAGCTCCGCAATCTGATCATTCCTGGCATTGTTGGAATTCCCCAAGTCCTTGGTGAGGAGAGCTTTCATCTCTTCTTGCCCCAGAGACAAGTTCATGAACATCTCCTGCAGCTGAGCAGTCTGGTCTTGGATGTCTTTGACAGACCGTTCTAGAGCCATCTCTTGCTGAAATAAACAGCAGGAGAGTAAGGAAACCTGAAAAATGAAAGATTGTCAAGATGCAATGCATGATATGTGGATGCATGCCTTCAAGGATCTCTTGGGGTAAACACAAGAAAAATGTTAGAGGTTGAACTCTGCTCCTGGATTGGAGATCTCTGCAGCGGTGGACGTCTTTCCACGAGAATCAAGCTCACCATGTCGAGTGGGTCATAGCCACTGATTCAAGTTGTTGTACTTGGACTTTGTTTGGAGAGCTTTGCATTGGTGGATGTCTTTCCACGAGAATCAAGCTCACCATGTCGAGTGGGTCATAGCCACTGATTCAAGTTGTTGTACTTGATCTTTTGGTTGGATTGGTTAGAGGAGAGACCTCTTGCCCCTTGATAGATGTCTGGTTCAACGTAACCCTGCATCAAAAGAACCCTCGAGATCCTTGAAATGGTTATTGAAAATGCTAAAATGCTATGTGTAATGATGTTATGTACATGTATGCACAAGCAAGTAAGTGTATATACAGGCAGACAATATTCACACAAAGCACACAAGGCCTTAGGTTTAGGCTTGCATGAGGTCCGGGTACTACCCTCTTTCAGTTTGTTGGTTAAAACCTGTCCTATTAAAAGTAACCGGGTTCTAGAGGTCCCAATGTCACGGGATTGCTTTCATTGTTCATCGTTTCGATTTAGCCACTGAACTGGCGACCGAAATATCCCAGGAAAGCAACCCTCAATTGAGTGTAGTATCGAGTATCAACCGACTTCGGAGTACACCAAAGTAGTCATCTCACTACCCTAAAAAGGCCAAGATGGTCAATTAAGGTTCTAAGGTCAGTTGATGCTTCGCGACACCACGCGGCGGCCCCGTACTCTCCTTGACTGAACTCAAGGGTTACCGGTACACACCAAAGTGCCACATCAACGTAGCAGACTGCTTCAACCATGTCGGTATACCCCGCACAGTTCCCTCACAGCCTTGTTGCTACCTAAAAGGGTTTCCCCAGATCCGGGTTAGGATCTATAAAACTCCGATGCAAAGCCCACAAATGTAAAGCAAACAAAGCAATCAATTGAAAGTAAAGGTGATCTAAACCCTAAGGTAACCCCACTTTAAAATTGTCCCCAGCAGAGTCGCCAGTTCTGTGATACGGTGGGAGAACTGACTTGAGGTTTGCGTTTGTATTCGCACTTGTGCGGTTAGCAAGAGTCGCCACCGACTTTTTACTTTATCCTAAAGGAAAGGTTAAAAAAGCACAGCAAAAACCTTTTGAGATATTTCGTGGGTTCGGGGGGTAGATTATGAAAAGGGAAGGTATTAGCACCCTTTTCATCCATGGTTATCCATGGGCTCTTAGTTACTTGGTTTTTTAGATCACTTGCCTTGTTTTTCGATTGCTTTGAAAATGGTGTGTGTGTGGGTGCTTTTTTGAAAATGTTTTGGAAAAAAGATGCCTTGTCTTAGGCCAACCTTGTAATAATTCTTTACTCGAATGTTTTACAAAGGTGCATATCTTTTCGAAAAGATGTTTCAAAAGTTTGAAAAGTTTGATTTTTGAAAGTGTTGTGGATTGTGGTTTTTGAAAAGAAGGCAAGTGTTTTTGCAAGCTTGATCTCAAGTAACTAAGAGTTTTGTCTACCCTATTGTACTCAAAGGTTTTTGTCATGTTTTAACCCCTTATAACAATTTTGTTCCACCATTGAAATTGATGGGCAATCTTGCGTTTAGGAAGTTTATTCGGGACAGGCGCGGGTCATCGCATAGACCATGAATGCAATGGTGCCAAGTGTCTTTGGCAATTTGCTTGAAGGGACTTGATCATTTTGATAGGCGACTTTCGAAAGCGTCATCGAGGGACTTATGATCATTTGATTTTGTTTTGCCAAAGACATTCGACGTGCAAGCATGGCCCATTTGGAAGGCAACATGTGGGATTACCCTAAGGGGTGCAAGTGTGATTGTGTATTGATTACATGCATTTGTCTTGTATTAGGTTATCTAGCGTTTGATTTTATGTACATACAAACCCTAGGTCTAACCATGGTATAATTGAAAAGCTGTAAATTGCGGAATGTAAATCTACGCTATTACAAAATAATGTCCGGGAGTGGGGGTATAAATGTACAAGGGGATGAGACTTATAGTACCCAATAATTTACAACCAAATCGAATGTGCGATCAAAAATGAATATCAAATATACAAATATGAGATACAGTGTGTGTAGGGCAATGTGTTGTGTAAATGTACAAGTGTATATGTATGTGAATTGTGTATGTATTTGTGTACAAGTGCGAAATGTGAAATTGAGCCGCATTAGGGTTTTGACCTAGATATACGTTTTAATCTGAATTTTGATTTTTGTATGTTTATGTACAAAAGAAAAATGAAGCGTTTTGATTAAGTGTTTGAGTTTTAATTACAAGAGTATTTTAGTCAAAATGTTTGTGAATTTAAATATTAGAGAAAAATGTATTTAAATGGTTATGTATGAAAAAAGAATGTTAATTAAAAAGTTTAATTTTAATTATGTATGAGAATGTATAATATGTACAAAAATGCATTTAATTAAAAAGGTATCTTCAATTTAATCATGTATAAAAAAGAAAAGATAATTATATACAAATGTATTTCAAAAATGTTTTTAAGTTTAATTTGTGTATAAAAAGTATTTAAATTAAGTTAGTGTGTTTAATTAAATTAAGAAATAAATTGTATATGTTTTAGAAACAATGGATTAATTGAGTTAGTATATAAAAAAGAAAATATTGTTTTTTATTATAAAAATGGAAAGAGTTAGTATTTTTATCAAGAAGCAAAAAAATATAAAATAAATAATAAAAACAAAGGGTTAGCTGATTAATGAATATTGGATAAAAATGAAAAGAGATTGATGTTTAATGGGCTTAGGAAGGCATACACGGGTTAAGCCCAAATCAAAGCCTGAAACGAAATTTAGGGTTAAGCGTGTTGTTTGTGGAACGAGGGTTAGGGCTAGAGGCAGCGACGGCGCGTTTGGTTCGTCTTCTCCGATTAGCAATTTCTGAGCATTCGATTGTCTCCGGCCACCAGCATCATCCTCACGCTCTCTTCCCTCCAAGACAAGAATGCCACGTCCCTTGAAACAAGGTTGGTTCCAAACGTTTTATATTTTCCTCTTCCTTTCTGATTCGCATAGAAATTATTCTGAGCTCTTTATTTTTCATTTTATGAGGTGAAGGGGAAGAAGAATGCTACCTGATTTTAGGAGATGGAGGAGAGGCGGAGAGCGAGATGTTGAGGAGGCCGGAGCGGTGAAGCTTGATGCTTGCTTGGACGCCTTCTTGGTAACTTCGTTCCTTGCTATTTATGATTTAAGGTTTTGATGCTGATATTCGTACTGAGAAACCCTAAATCCTTGCTTCTTTACCTCTTCTTCTTCCACTGTGATGATTGTCTTTGAGCATGCGTATGTCTGAGTACTTTGCTTGGGATTTGCTTGTCTTGAACGTTTTTCTTGAACAGCTGTTGCCTATGTGTGCTAGCCTATGATGAAGCTTGCTTCTGAGGCTCTCTTGACGCTTTTGAATTGTTTCCTGAATTGTTGCCTTGGGAATTTGTGTGCTTATCTTTCTCTCGTTGCCTTGTGATGATTTTGAACAAATATTGCCTTGATGTTGCCTTCTGAGGTGCCTATGATGAAGTCCCCCTTCTGAGGCTTGGTGTTGGTGTGATTCTGGTTATGACATTGGTTAGATAGTGTTTGAAGGTTGAGTTTCTGAGTTTGGATATCAGGTTTTTTGTGTTTGGCATAAAGGTTGAGTTTCTGAGTTTGGATATCAGTTTTTTTGTGGGTGTTTTAAGGCTTGGTTATGGTGTTTTTGACAGGGTTTGGGTATGTGAGGATTATTGTTGTTTTGAGCTTTTAGCTTTTGCCAGTTCAGTAGCCTTTTAGTTTTGGGTTTTGAGGATGTTGGAATTTTTGATCAAGGTTGAGGCTTGAGTTTGGGATATCAGGTTTGTGTCTTTTGGTGGTCAGCATTGGTTTTGGTTGTGGTGAGGTTGGTTTTGGTGGCAAGTTGATGTAGTTTTTAGAAAATGCAGGTTATCTGTTGCTTTTGACAGGTTCAGCTTTTTATCATGTTTTGTTATTTCTTCTTTTTCTTATGCAGAGTTGTGAGTATACTTTCTCTTCTCTCTAACCTGCTATGCTGCTCCCTCTACTGAACTGGTCCCTTTCTGTGTTGTATATTTTGTCCTTTATCTTGTGAACTGCTATCTTGCTCCCCCTGAACTGTCTATGTTGAACTGTGCTTTTTTGGATTTGTATCTTTGCTGCCTCTGAACTGTCTAATCAAGTTGGCTTTTGATAATCTTTTCCTGTCTTGCTTTTCTTCTGCAGTCTGCTGTGTATTATGCCTATCTTGAACTTGTTTTATTGTTTTCTGACTTGCATAATCTCTTTCTTCTGTCTAACCTGCTATGCTGCTATATTGAACTGTCTTCTGAGTTGAGTTGGCTTTGGGTTATGACAGTAGTGGTTTTTAGCTTGGTTCTGAGATGTATATTGTTTCTTTTACTACTTTCTGAACTGTGTACCCTGAACTGCTATGCTTGCCTTTTACCCTGCTGCTGAACTGTCTTGGCCTTATCTCTCTTTTCTTCTCTATTGTCTGCTGTGAACTGTCTATATCCTGACCTGCTGAACTGTGCCTTGGCTTTATCTCTCTTTACTTCTCTCTCAAAGTACAGATTAAGAATTTTTTTAATGTTTTTACTGTACTTGCTCTGAAGGGGCTATGACTAGGGACATGATGAAAAGATTTCTTGCATCTTACATTTTGCATCTTTATCCTTTTGACAATTTTAATCTGACTTTGCCTTTTGATATCTTTTCCAAAAATCTTTCCATGACAGCTTGTATGCTTTTATTGATTTTCTTTGGGTGGACTTTGTTTTGGATGGAGAGTTTGGATTTGAACTTTTCCAGTTTGGATTTGAAATACATGGTTTGAATTGGACATTAAGATTCTATGCAGCTTGTAATTTTTTAGAAACTATGCATTTGACATTTGCATTTCATGAGATAAAATAATCTTCCCTCTCTGTGAACCGGGAGAAATCCCGTGATTTGCAGAGAGGGTCAACTGATCCCAGTCAGTGGCCCCTAATGATGAGCATTTTAACTGTCTTTTCCAATTAACTGCTTTCTGACTTTTCTTGTTCTTTTTGCAGATGAAAAATGGAATACCGGAGCGGAATGAAGCGCGAAGAATATTTTAGAAAATAGGATAGTTTTTCATTCTATGTAATATTTAAATTAAATGTAAATTATTGTTTGTAACAACAATTTGTAAATAATTCAAATATCAATAAAAATCCAAATTATCCAATTGGTTCCATTTTCTTTATTGTTCATTTATTTATTTAAAATTCTTAGAATTAGAATAATTGAAAAATAAATTCAATCATTTAATTTCAGAACAATAAATAACTAAAATAAAACAACATTGATCCAATAAACCTGTCTTATCCAACATCCAGAGCAACGCAGCAATTAACCCAGATAGACTGATCAAACATATAAACACTGTGAATTCAAAACTGCATCTTGTATCTGACTGGCCCAATCAAAACGTACTGAACTCAAACCATCGTCTCTTTTACTGATTAAACCAAGATAACGCGAATTTTAATCCGAATCTTGAAATAAACCGCAAAGTGCTGTGGAATTTAAATTCTTCTGAGAATATGCCCATAAAACCCTAATTCCCGATTAAATGCCAAATCACGCTCGCTTGATCAAAATTGAACCAAAAATCAACCAAACCCTAAACCCACTGTATGAAACAATTCAAAGCTCTGGAAATCAGTAAAACCCTAATTTTGTTTGACTGTCAAGAAAAGTCCGTTTGTCCGATTCTTGAGCCAGTTTGAGAAGTCAGGAAATGTTTGAAGCTGAGATTTCTTGTGGAAAAGCGCGAGGGCAAATTTTGGGGTACAACACCTCCCAATAAGGTGGTTTCCTTAAGGGTATCATGAATAACACTAGCGGAAAAGGCACAAGGGCCTCCCTCAAGTGGAGCCTCTTTACAGATCAAAACTTTCGTCTCTAGGTCATGAAAGGTATCATCATGAGATTTTGGTTTAAAGTTTGTACAAAGAGTCATAGGTTTCATTCCAAAGTCCTACATCCCAAGAGGATGTCTCTTGAGACGTATTCCTTTTGCGGAATTCCACCGACTCTAGGCAAAGTCTTCACATAAACTCATAGGGATAATGTAACCCTTTGGCTAATAGACAAACCTTCTTTCTAAGGGTGTTTGAAATTTTGTTTTGCGATGATAAAAAAATCCACCTTGAATAAATATTACAATAAATAAATAAGTGCAACAAATAGACCAAAATAAATAAATAAAATAAAAACAAAAATAGAAAATACCAAAACCCTAAACCCAAAATAAACTAAACCCTGGACTTGAAGTCCCCAGCAGAGTCGCCAGCTGTTGTGACTGGTTTTAAATATAGAGTCGCCACCCTTAATTTTTATCCTAAGAAAAGGGATATATAGGATAACCCTTAAAAAGTTAGAGATTCTAGGTTTTTTTTTCTCGATTTTAGACGAAGGGAAGGTGTTAGGAACCCCTCATCTACCTTGTTCACAAGGATACTAGGGTTAGAAGCGCAATTTTTAGGAAATAGGATTTTATTTTTTTAATAGAGGACTCGCCACGATTTCAATCGTATGCCTACGTATCCTCTTAGGAAGAATCAGAGTCTCAATTCATAGTTCGCAGTTGGCTTATGTTTCTTATCGATTACAAAGATATTTGAATTTCCCGCATACTCAGTCTAAGTGTGTGAATAGCGGAGTTTGTTAGACGAAGCGCACATTTGATTAAAATATATCTGTAATACTTTTTGAAAATTAATTGTTGAATTAATTTAATCACGAAAATTATTTGGTGTTGGTTAAATATGTTTTAATGTGTTAATTGTAAAAATGTCTAATTAATGCATGCTTTAAAAAAAGATTTAATGCAATAAAATAAATAGCATATTTGATGAGTTTTAGAAAAAAGCATTTGATTTAATAATAATAAATACAACATTATAATTAATAAAATATTAAAATATAAAAAATTATAAAATTATAAAATTTTAATTAAAAGCGCATGGGGGTGTGAATCTCCTTGAGCTAGTAAAATATGGAGGTGGATATAGTAGGGTCCTGAATTCAGATATTGAATTCATGCCCAAAATGCAGGGGGTGTATTTTGAAACTAAGCATTAAAATGGAGGGTGCAAGGAGCCAGGGCCCAAGTCCACATTTTGGATTGGGCCCAATAAGCCAAGGGGGTATATTTTGAGCGTTATTTAACAAAAAAAAAAAAAAAAACAAGGGGGTATGTTTTGAGCGTTATTTAGAAAAATAAAAAATACAAGGGGGTTGTTTTAGTAACGGGCCAGACCCATAATGGTTTGCTGAGTCCGCTTGGGCTTCATGCATGCGGTCATACGGTAATGTTGTGGGGGTGCATTTTTTAGACCGTTAGATGGTGATCACACAGGTATAATTAAGGGAGCATGGTAATACGCGTGGGGTGACAAACATCATATCACTGGACTTAATATATTTTCAATTTACAAAACATTAATTTCATGTTTTGTTAATCCCTTTTTCTCTCTTCATTCTATCTTCTTCTTCTCTCAACCCAAACGACAGCACCCATATAACCCTAAAACCAAACCTAGTTGTTTATACGTGAACGCGGCGGCTCCGACTCTTATCCCTTCAGAAGCCTAACCAAAACATAAACCCTAACACAAAAAAGTTAAGTATTACAGTGATTACCTTCAAATAGTGAGCCTTGTGTTGTTACAGTTCCTGGATCCACTCTCTGATCTCCTCTCTTTCTACTTGTTTTTTAAGGTGACAGCGGCAGATGGTGAGGATGGCAATGATGGATGGTGATGAGGATGAAGGTGGTGACGAACAAAAGTCTAGGGTTTCAAATGTTGAAACCCTAGATCTAGGTAAGCGGCTCGGCAGCGATGAAGAGAAGCTTTCTCAAAACTTTCCCTCTCTGTAAACTGGTGATCGTCCCAATTTGTTTTCTCCTCTTTTTTGTAAATTTTTATCCTCTTGCAATAATTTTCCTCTCTGTAAATTCTTTTTCCCTCATCCCCTCTTATGTATTAGTTTCTTAGGTTTTATAGTGCTTTGGAGTTTAGTATATTAAGAAATAATTTCAATTCTCCATTACTTTGTTGCTTAAGGAATTAGAGAATTAGGAAATAGTATTGATTTTGTTTGTAATCTATAATAATTTTTAATGTGGTTTCATTTTAGCCTGATTCTGTAATCATTTTGATAAGTATGTAAAGATATGATTGTTTGAATAAATATTTGGACAGTGACTGTTTTCATTAAACACGCACTATTTCCCTTTTGGATTCGTACAATACTTGTTTCCTTTTTAAAACGTGCATTTCTTTATTTATGATATGAACAGTGCTTGTTTCTTTGTTTTGGGCCATGTGTTTTTCTCTAATTTGGACTTAAACCTTGAAAGGGTTTTGATTTAGGCCTGAAAAATGGATCAAGCGATGGTCTTCTATGTTTTTTTTAATAAAACAAACACCCTCTTTAAATAAGTATAATTTTTAATTATTATATAATATATTAATAATAATCAATAATTATACCAATAATAACGACAGTACATAATAATAGTATAAAAATAAATATTAGTGATAGTAATTAATTATATTATAAATAACAGTAATTAGTAAAATTGAATAAAAAGTCAGAAATTGACTTCCAATTATTCTGATTAAGAAAGAAAATTGGGCCATCAAGAAAAACTTTGATGGGCCTATTTGATTGGTCTAATGGGCCTTTAAGATGAATTGATATGGTCCTCTTAAAACATACCCCCTTTTTCTATTTAAAAAATGAGCTTCATCCTTTTTAGCGGGCCTATCCAATTAATCCATAATCCCCTTGAGTAAACAACATACCTCTAAATGGGCCGAAAAATAACACCCCCCTTGTAAGAGAAATCAAATGAGCTTTCAACCATATAGGCCTTTCTGATTTAGAAAGGTCCAAGAACTCTTAATACAATAAACCCTGCAAGACTTGAAATTTTACATGGGCTTTTCTAATTTAGAAAAGCCCATTAATTCTCTAATAGGAAAATGATAAATATAGAGTTTGATAAAAAAAATATAGGAAATTCGTATGGCAAATTTTTGGGTATGACATATAACATAGTCCAGATACAATTCAAGTATAAAATCAAATCTCCTAAATTGGAAATTATAAATCAATCAGAATTAATCTCTAACCTAAAACCTAAACAAATCTAAATCAGAATTACAAATTCATTTGATTAAATCAATCACATAATTGTAACTGCTAATCTAACAAATATTTCCTAAACCATTCTAAGTTCTAAGCCTATATAAACCTAAAACTAAAACCTAAGAGATGACAAAAAAGAAGAATTGGATAAAACCCTTGCTCGAATCCTTGCTGCACCTTCAAATATTTGGACCTTGAGACCGAAGATTTGAGGTTTTGAAGAGAGACCCATTGCTGTGCCTCAGTATTAATCGTACCTGAAACAAAATAAAGACAAGAAAGAGATTAGAGAAGGGTGTTGTACCCCAAAATTTTCCCTCTCATGTTTTCCAAGATCATCTCTTACATGGGTGGTTACAAACACTTGCTTAAGAAAATAAAACTTTTGAAGATGATCAAGTGTCTTTTGATTGACATCTGAACAAGGTATTTCGATTGGCATCTGCACAAGCTTTGATTGGGCGTTGGACCTCCTTCGATGCAAGCCTGATTCATAAGCTTCAATTGGGTGTTGAGCTTCATTCAATCAAGTTCAATTCACAAAGCTTTGACTGAGTATTGGCTGCTTCAGGCTTGCCTTAGATTCACAAGGCAAGAACTTCCTACGTGCCTGCTTAGATTCACCAAGAAGTAGTCTCCTGCAGGCAAGCCTCGATTGGACATCTAAAGATCCTTCGATCAAGCTTTGGTCCACAAGCTTCATTCTAGCAGTAGCCCCTGCATACGTTCCTTTGATCCACAAGGCAAAAGGCCTCTTCATGCTTGCCTTTGATTCACAAGGCAAGAGCTTCTTTCATGTATGCTTTGACCCACAAGGAAATGGATTCCTTTGTGCGTGCCTTCAGCGTACAAGGCAAAGACATCCTTTGTGCCTGATTCGATTCACTGGAAAATGGCCTCTTTTATGCTTGCTTTGATCCACAGAGAAATAGCCTCCCTCATGCTAGTATCCACAAGGCATTGGCTTTCTTTGTGTAGGCATCGACTGGGCAATGGCTCCATTTGAAATGACTTGATTCGATTCCACCTCTAAAATATTTAACACACAATTTTCCACATTTTGACACCTAGTAAGGTCCATTCAAAGGACACACAAATGGTGCCTTCGAAGGACATATATGTGGTCCATTCAAAGGATACACAATTGTGGGAAACAAGCTTATTTTGCCTTTTGATGAGTTTGGTTCAAGATGCTTGCTGGCCAAGGTCCCATATGCTGCCAAGCCCAAGCCTCCTGCACAATCACATTCATGACAAAAGAAGATTTGACTAGTGTTGTAACCCAAAATTTTCCCTCCCATTTTTACTCAAGACATGCTCATTGAGGTCCTCAATTGCTCAAGGTTGACCAAAGAATTGATCAGACAAATTCTCCTCCTAAGCAATGAACCTTTAACTAGGGTTTCAATTTTCAACAAGATGTATGAGCTCCAAATGTCTCAAATGTTTTCCATTGTCCTAGTATGCCTTCAAGATTGTCTGTGACAAATTTCATGCCTTGCACTACAAGTTTTCTCAGTCAATTAATCAAATGTTTGAAAATCAACTGTACTAAGTCAAAAGTCAATTGTGACCAATGTATAGTCAAACTTCAAGATTTTTGGTCAACATCAACATTTTTAAGTGATATCCATCATTTGATCAAGGGTTGATCATGATTCCTCAAGAAATGCTCCTAATCTATCAAAAGTCAAGAATTGCTAAATTAGGGTTTCTATAGGAAAATCCAACTGAACTTTGACCAGGCATAACTTTCACATACTTCATCCATTTTCCTCAACCAAAGCTTATTACAGCCTCAACTCAACTTTTGTTTTGATGAAAGACAAATAAGCTAGTTTGATGAAAGACAAACAAGCATTATGGCAAGAAGGAAAAGAAGTGTAAATTAACTTAAAGCATCATTCACTCAAAGCTTCAAGGATCATGGCAAGCAATCAAGTATATCAATTCTGAATTGAACTACATTGATTAGAAATGCTCAAAAATGATATACACACTTGCCACAACACTTCAATTATATTTCAAAACAATTTTTAAGTTTTTCTCTGCTGTAAATCGATTAACATCTTGTGTAAATCGATTTACACATGCTTTTTCAAAAAAAAACTGATTGCTCCTGCCAGCAATCGATTTACATGTTGGGTAAATCGATTGATCACAGAAAAAACTGATTTTTTAACTCTTGTAAATCGATTGACACAACATGCTAATCGATTTACACTTCAAATTTTTTAAAATTCTGAACGTTGCAAACCCGTGCAATCGATTTGCATCTTATGTTAATCGATTTGCACATTGAAAATTTTGAAAAATCTGAACTGGTTTCAAGATATCCTTCACACCTTTTCTCCAATAGTTGCATGATCAAACATTGCATCTTGTCAAGTTTTTCAAACAGAAAAGTGTCCATTTGGAAAGGTATCTTGATTACTATATATTACAAAATCTTTCAAAACAAAAACAACTCTTCTCTTATGCAATAAAATCTGAACTTTGTAAAATATTCAAACTTCATATTTCTTAACTTTTAAGAACAAAGATTTTCTGCACTTTCACACATATAAAGAACAGAAATCTTTGAGCATTATCTAACCATTGTGTTACAGTTTGAATTGCTTACAAGAGAAGAAAGAAGAAACTTCAAAGAAGTCACTCTATGTGATCAACATCTTTCAAGAAATCATACTTCATAAAATCATACAAAGTGTAACTTATTTCAAGAATTGTTGGAATTAAGTATTAGATTACTTTTGTTCCTTGTTGTCCATTGTTGGAAACAAGAGGTATCTTTTGAGAGGATTGTTCTCATTAGACTTATTGGAAATCCAAGAGGGTGTTCTTGGTTATTTGTTAGGTTCTTTAGTTGATAATACTAGGAAGAGTCTTGTAAAAGTTCTAACAAAATAGTAAAATCTCTTGCATGTTTGCAAGGGGACTGGACGTACTTCCGGGGTGTGGAAGGAACCAGGATAATTCTCCGTGTCTCTTTACTTTCTGTACTTTACAGTTTTCAAAGCACTAAATCAAAACCAGAAAGTATAAAATAAGTCAAAAATCGACCACCACCTAATTCACCCCCCTCTTAGGCGCAATCTTAAACTTACAATTGGTATCAGAGCAGGTTATAGGTAACCTGCTCCTAGAGATCCAGAATGGCTTCCGCAAATCATCAACCTGTTTTCAGAGATGGTGGTAGTAACAACAAGCCTCCTTTATTCTGTGGTGAATATTTTGACTTTTGGAAAATACGCATGAAGGCGCATTTAGAAGCACAAGGACAGGAAGTATGGGATGCTGTTGAAAATGGTCCATTTATCCCGATAACGGTAATCAATGGTGTTGGGTCTGCAAAGCCCAAAACTGCATGGGACGATGATGATAAAAAGAAAGTTCTCTATGACAAAAAGGCAATAAACCTTCTTCAAGGTGCACTCAGTATGGACGAATTTTTCTGTGTCTCAAACTGCAGAACAGCAAAGGAAATTTGGGATACCTTCGTTCAAACTCATGAAGGAACGGCTGAAGTAAAAAGATCAAGGCTAAATCCATTGAGTAAAGAATATGAACTATTTCGAATGCAGCCCGGAGAATCCATTCTTGACTTACAAAAGAGATTTGTGCATTTGACAAATCACTTAAATGCTCTTGGTAAAACCTTGACAAATGATGAACTCAACTTGAAAATCCTTAGATCATTGACTAGGGAATGGAAACCAAAGGTAACGGCAATCTCGGAAAAGAAGAGTCTCTCCGCAATGACTTCCGCTACATTATTTGGCAAACTTCAAGAATACGAAACGAAACTCGGTAGACTTGAAAAACATGAGAATCTAGAAAAGAAGTCCAAAAACATTGCTTTAAAAATTGATTCAAAGGAAGTGGTAAAAGAAGACAATCCGGAAGAAGATGAAAATTTCATGCTTCTTGTGAAAATACTTGGGAAGTTTTTTGGCATAAATGACAAAGGCGGATCTCATGCACATAAGAGAAAGCACTTCAAGAAAAGAAAAGCCTCCACATCAACACAAGATGTCTCATGTTATGAATGTGGAAAGCAAGGACACATCAAGCCAAACTGTCCAAATCTCCCAAAGAAAAATGGATTCAAAGGAAAGGACTCAAAATAAAAGAAAGCCTACATAGCATGGGAAGATAATGATATGAGCAGTTCATCGGAATCGGAAAGCGACGAATGTGCAAACTTAGCCTTAATGGCATCGCATCACTCCGACGATGAAGAAGAGGTTAGTAATGAATTTAATCTTTTTGATGATGATGTTCAAGGTGCAATTGATGAACTCTTGAAAGAATGCAAAAGTTTATACAAAAAGGTGTCAAAACAAGAAAAAGAACTTCTAATTTGTCTAGAAAAAATTGACACCATGACTAAAGATTTTGATCTTCAAAAACAGAATTTTATTAAAGAAAAGGAAAACTTTGCATACTCCAAGTGTGAATCAAATGTCTTTAAAATTGTTAAATTGAAAAGAGTCATTGAACGATATGAAAAAGGACAAATAGGATTGGAAGGATTACTAAGCCAACAACGTTATCCAAATGATAAAAGAGGTCTTGGCTATGTGAATACTAAGAAACCAAGTAACAATCCCACTATTTTTGTAAAGGCTAGTAATAGTTCCAATCCCAAGAAAGTGGAAAAGAAGCAAGTTGTTCATAATCATCAAAAGAAAAATGCTAATGTATCTAAAAGAAAACAAATTCCTAGATACAAGAGCAAATTTGTTCCAAACTGTTTTTACTGTGGTATTATTGGACACACAGCCAATGCATGCTATATTAGAAATTTCAGTATGGCTAGTGGACATTATGCATGGGTGAAAAAGGGAACTAACTATGAAGGACCCAAGGCAACTTGGGTACCTAACAAGAAATAATTTGTTTTTATAGGTATGCTTGAAATCCACATCAAATGTTTGGTATCTTGACAGTGGATGTTCAAAGCATATGACAGGAGATGTACACCAATTTTCATATCTAGTACATAAAGCCAAAGGGTATGTCACCTATGGAGACAACACCAAAGGAAAGATTCTTGGCGGTGGAATAGTTGGCACACCTTCATCCATTCAAATTGAGGATGTTCTCTATGTTGAAGGATTAAAGCACAACCTTCTTAGCATAAGTCAACTTTGCGATAGAGGGTTCAAGATCAAATTCAACAAAGAAGAATGCCTTATTATGGATGAGGCAACCAATGAGGTAAAACTCAAAGGTATAAGACCTAACAATATTTTTATGATTACTCTAGATGACTTGTCTATGAAGGTACAATGTCTTATGGTAAACAACAATGACGCTTGGTTATGGCACAAGAGGATTGCTCACATGGAGCACTTGAACAAATTGGTTAAGCGTGACTTAGTTATTGGTCTACCAAAGATGAAGTTCATCAAAGACAAATTATGTAGTGATGCCAAAAGGGCAAAAAGACCAAATCAACTTTCAAACCAAAGAATGTGGTTTCAACAACAAGACCACTTCAATTGTTGCACATGGATCTTTTTGGTCCATCTAGAACAAGATATATAAGGTGCACTCAATCCTTAACTATACCTTAATGTACATATATATGTGGCTAGACATTGTTTAAAATGTTAAAAATAATGATTTTTTAAATTTTTCTTTAAGTAAATCGATTTACACCATATGCCAATCGATTTACCACTGAAGCAAATCACTTTTTTAATAAAATCTTTTGTGTAAATCGATTTACACAATATGTAAATCGATTTACCACTGAACGAAAATTATTTTTTCATAAAAATGTTCTGTGTAAATCGATTTAACCAAGGGGAAAATCGATTTACCACAGAATCTGAAGTATTTTCTGTGTATTTTTTCTATGCAATTTAATTTTTAACATGTGATACATGTATGAGCTTTTAATATATTGGTCAAACTTTCATTGTCTCTCAACCTCCCACCTTACTATTGACCAATCAATGAAACCTTGACCAAATCACCAAATTAAAACCTCATAAAGACCTCACTTACTCACTTTATTATTTAAACTCACCAAAACTATCTCATAACACCAACACACTTTCTCTCATAACAACACAAAGAACTCTATATCTCTCATTTCAAAACCCTAACAAGATCCATGGCTCCCAAGAGAAAAGCATATGCCTCAGAGAAAGGAAAGAAGCAAGCTGCGTCAACATCTGAAAACTCTATGCTCGAATACCTCTCGGATCCACAGCGGGACAGATTTATCAAGCATTTTCAAAAGAAAATCATCTCAGCTCCAAAGTTTGGTATGTTATCTACTTTTCCAGATGAATGCTTCTCATTTCAAAGAGATTTAATTACTTATGGTTTAGAACCATTAATATCTTCACATGGTTTCTATTACCCGGATCTGGTTAGAATTTTCTACAGCAATATGTGCTATGACAACAACAAATGTTATACCTATGTCCTTGGAAAAAGAATCCCTCTGCATTCCAAAACTATTGGCAGAATTTTGAACATTCCATATTCTGGAAGTACCCTCTATGATCCAGAAGATGCTGCTTGGGAAAATTATCAGAAGCGAGAATTTTTCTATAGCATTGGAAGGTTATCAGAATCTGAATACCGTGCCAAGCGGATTCGAAGTCTTGGCGGGGTTATTCCAGCTAGGGACACATGGAGTGCTGGAAATTTTCATATTGATGATAGGTTATTTCACTATTTTCTGGTGTATATTCTGTTTCCTAGAGCAGGGAATCATTGTACGGTGACCGACCTAGAACTGCAAATCATCTATGCAAGGAAAAATGGAATTCCGGTTAACTGGGCAAAATTGATTGTGGTGCATATGCTAAAAGTTGCCGCAAGGGTCACCTTTCTACCATATGCATATTTCATTACAAGGATTATGGCAGCTTTTGATATAGATTTCACTGGATTTGAGGGGATTGAAATGGATCCAATCACCACTAGGATCTCCATCAAAAATGTTGATTCAAGGATGGGTGTTCATTTCAATGCTGAAGCAAAGACCATCACTTACATTGGAGAGGATGTTGTCGGCGATGAAGGTAATAATGCAGATGAAGAAGACCATGAAGTTCCTCCTCCTGCCGCTTCTTCTGGTCCAACAAATCAAGATGTTATGGATTTCATGACGCAAAAGTTTGCTTCTCTCAATTCTAACATCAATGCTCGATGGACTGAGATAAATGACTCTACCTCATCTCGAATAAATGATTTTCAGAATGATGTGAACCAACAATTTTCATATCTCTATTCACATCTTCATATCCCTCCATACGACCCAACCAATCCTGCACCTCCGCCTCCTCAATACACCGAACCACCTCTTCAACAACAATTTCCATATCAAGGACCTTTCTAAAATGTTCTTGATCAATGTTATTAAATTCTTGTTATAAGTATCATTATGGCTTTTGTCTTGTTGTATTTCAAGTGTTCGTTTTATGTATTGTGTTCTTAAACTTTGTTCGATAATTTTAGAAGTTTTTGTTTTTCATTCATGTTCATATATATTTCTTTCTGTTACCATTTCTTGTTGCATCTTTCCCTTCTTTTTGATAATGTCAAAGGGGGAGAAGGATGTAATAGCACTTTATGGTTGTTTGTTTTCATTGTCTTTACAGAGCAAGCTTTCAAATCTTTTTCTCCATAGAGGGAGAAATCTTCTCAGGGGGAGAAAACACATTCTGCTCAAATTCTGAACAACACATAAAGGAAAATGGTTTGTCATCATCAAAAAGGGGGAGAATGTAATCTCAAGCCTCAACTCAACTTTAGTTTTGATGAAAGACAAACAATCTAGTTTGATGAAAGACAAACAAGCATTATGGCAAGAAGGAAAAGAAGTGGAAATTAACTTAAAGCATCATTCACTCAAAGCTTCAAGAATCATGGCAAGCAATCAAGTATATCAATTCTCAATTAAACTACATTGATTAGAAATGCTCAAAAATGATATACACACTTGCCACAACACTTCAATTATATTTCAAAACAATTTTTAAGTTTTTCTCTGCTGTAAATTGATTAACATCTTGTGTAAATCGATTTACACATGCTTTTTCAAAAAAACTGATTGCTCCTGCCAGCAATCGATTTACATGTTGGGTAAATCGATTGATCACAGAACAAACTGGTTTTTTAACTCTTGTAAATCGATTGAAACAACATGCTAATCGATTTACACTTCAATTTTTTTGAAATTTTGAACGTTGCAAACCCGTGCAATCGATTTTCATCTCATGTTAATCGATTTGCACATTGAAAATTTTGAAAAATCTGAACTGGTTTCAAGATATCCTTCACACCTTTTCTCCAATAGTTGCATGATCAAACATTGCATCTTGTCAAGTTTTTCAAACAGAAAAGTGTCCATTTGGAAAGGTATCTTGATTACTATATATTACAAAATCTTTCAAAACAAAAACAACTCTTCTTTTATGCAATAAAATCTGAACTTTGTAAAATATTCAAACTTCATATTTCTTAACTTTTAAGACAAAGATTTTCTGCAATTTCACACATATAAAGAACAGAAATCTTTGAGCATTATCTAACCATTGTGTTACAGTTTGAATTGCTTACAAGAGAAGAAAGAAGAAACTTCAAAGAAGTCACTCTATGTGATCAACATCTTTCAAGAAATCATACTTCATAAAATCATACAAAGTGTAACTTATTTCCAGGATTGTTGGAATTAAGTATTAGATTACTTTTGTTCCTTGTTGTCCATTGTTGGAAACAAGAGGTATCTTTTGAGAGGATTGTTCTCATTAGACTTATTGGAAATCCAAGAGGGTGTTCTTGGTTATTTGTTAGGTTCTTTAGTTGATAAGACTAGGAAGAGTCTTGTAAAAGTTCTAACAAAATAGTAAAATCTCTTGCATGTTTGCAAGGGGACTGGACGTACTTCCGGGGTGTGGAAGGACCCAGGATAATTCTCCGTGTCTCTTTACTTTCTGTACTTTACAGTTTTCAAAGCACTAAATCAAAACCAGAAAGTATAAAATAAGTCAAAAATCGACCACCACCTAATTTACCCCCCCTCTTAGGCGCAATCTTAAACTTACACAAGGGACTATGATCTTTTTTTATCGAGGGTCTTTGCTAAAGCGCCCATATTCGAGGGACATGACTGTATTTCTGAGGCAACGAGCGAGGTTACCCTAGAGGTGCGCGTGTGAAAAGTATTTTTGATTCAAGTTAATTTTATCTTTGAAATTAGGTTTATCTAGCGATTGATTTTTAATCTTGCCATACACGCCTAATTACTATACAGTAATAAGTAAAACAATAAAATGCGGAAATTGAAATTCTACGCTATTACAGAGCTTCGGGAATGGGGGTTACAAATTAATGAATGGGGGTGATAGTAAGAAATAAATATTTAAATCACACAATATAAGTCCAAACCGTTAAATAACTATCTAAGTTAAAACTCTTTTCATTTGATAAAATTAATTAAGGATTTAATTAATAATGTCAAAAAAATTTATTTTAAAGTTAATAATTATTTAAAACAAATATTAACCTATTTGTAATTTTTAAATATATGTTGAAATATAAAATAAAAATCAAATAATAAAAATCAAATAATAAAAAAAAATAACAACAAAAAAATAAAGGCAAATTTTAGAAATGGGTCTGCAATAGAGCAAAACTGGGGATGTAGGAATCAAAAGGCCCAATGCTCCTGGCTGATCAGGTGCAGCAGCCCCCTGGAGGTGCACCATGGGCGTGCATCTATGGTGCGCTAAAGGGTTATGATAGATGATGATATGAAACAGACGGAGGGATGATGAGTATATACCGTCCATTAGCGTGGGAATGCACATATAGGATTACTCAGGATGATTAAAGAGGTGGTGACAAGTGTCACCGCCGGATTGGGGCAACGTGTGATTAACAAACAAAACAAAATTAATTAAGCTGGAAACAAAAACCTCATAATTCATATTTCTTTCTCTCTCTTAACGTGATGCTCTCTCTTCTCTCTTGTTAAGAGCCTTCACCGGAGAAGACCACCTGGACGCGTCGGAAATCGCCTTACGGCGGTGACGGCGGCGGTGTGACTCCAAACGCTATTTTTCTCACATCACTCTGATCGCCTCCTTTCCCTAATTACTAATTTGTATTCAATTTTTGCAGATTCTCACTCTAAATCCCTAGATCTAAAGAGGGGTGGACGGAAACCCTAGGTCAAAGATGTAGCAAGCAACGATGATTTATGATAAAGCATGCAAAATGGAAAAGTAAAACATAAAGAAAAAGGGAGAACGGAGGCCGTGTTCTCCAAATCTGTGAGCTTCGAACCTTTCCTGAAATTTGAGCTTCTGGTATTTTTCTGAGTCTCTTTCTCTTCTTTTGAATATGTTGGGATGATTGTTGGGTAGGATAACAATGAGGATTAGGGTTTGGCTTTTTTCTATCTCTCTGAGTTATTGATTTGTTGTGGGTTTTTTATGGTGATATTTGATGACAAAATTTTGAGGTTGTAACCTTTGTTGGCTGATTTGTTTGTTCTCGTTTTGTGATGTTTTGATGGTTTTACAGTGATGGTCTTTGTGATATTTTGATGGTTTTACAGTGATGGTCTTTGTGATGTTTTTATGGTTCTGTTGGCTTCTGATCAGTGAGGTTTGGTTTCTGGTATTGTTTGTGTTATTTTCTAGTTCTTTTTTTTGTGATATCTGATGGTTCTCTCCCTTTTTCGTTCAAATAATCTCTTCCTCTTTTATAAAACAGTGGTTCTCCTTATTATCAGATTAGGGTGAAAATAGGAGGGAAACCCCTGTGAATTTGGACAGTTTTGGTTTTTCTAGCTTTGGGCTTTATAGTGCAGATTGAACTAAGTCCATTTTGGTGCAAGTTTGGGCAGATTTTTGGACTGTAATGCCGGCTGGTTTGCTGGTTGTTTTGAGTTTCTTTGCAGAGCTTCCAGCTTATTTGTATGTGCACAGCAACTTTGCACAATTTTGGGATTGGTTATATGGCCTAGGTGATATCCTCCCAACTCTACTTTTTTCCTTTTTCATTTTTTCTGTGAAATAAAGCACTTTTTGATTTTGATATATTTTTTGAAGGGTTTGCTTGATTTAGGAAAATGATGATGTCTAGGGCATGCTTGCATCTTTTCTATATTATGGCTTTTACTTGTTGCTGCTTTGGCTGTTCTTGCTTGCTGCACTTTTTGTTGCTTGTTGCAGGTTTTAGTTCTGCCTTTGACAGCTTACTTGTTGTCTGCTATTTGGGCAGCTTGACTGCTGCATCTGGCCTGCTGTTAGCTGCCTTTGGCCATTTTGGTTTGCAGCCTTCCTTTTGCTCAGATTCTGCTGTTTTGTTTTGTTGCTTGTTTGAACTGTTGGCATAGTTTGACTTGTGTATTTGATTGTTGCTGTTTGCAGCCTGTTACTTTTGTTCTAGTTTGAACTGTTTGTATGCTATACAGCCTGTTTGTATTTTCTGCCTTGCCTGTCCAGTTTGTATATTTTCTTTTTTCACCTTTTTTTTTGTGAACCAAAATCTAGGTTTTGAGATTTGTAAAATAGGGAGAAATGGATGGTGATTAAAACAAACAAAATTATGATTCCTAAAAGCAAACCCTAGTGATGAAAATTATTTTTGCTTGGATTTTTTCAATGCTGATTGTTTGCTAATGTTTTTTTCTTTCTTTTGTTACGTGTACAAACAATTGAATGGCAAGCAAGACAATATGAAGAGAAGATCATGGCTAGAAATGATGAATTTCTTGAAGATGAAGCAAAGAGTCTTGAAGAAGAAGCATTTATTTCTTTGTAAATATAAAACTTGAGATTCTTTGTAAACAAAACCAACAATTTGTAATTTATATTTTGCATTGTAAACTCTTTCTTACAAATTGTCAAAGAATGTAATCATAACATAACACTTTAATGAAATGTATGAATGATGAATTTGTTGTACCAAGCTTTGAGTTCTATTTTAAACTTTACAATTCTTGGTTGAATGTTTTGAATAAAACATCTTGGCTTGGTAACTTGAATTTTAAACAAACACAATATGATAGGATAAATCATGTATTTTTCACTCTTAAACAAAATAAATGTTTAAGAGCTCAAACCTAATTGATTAATTGAACCCACAATCATGATTGTTTAAAATGATAGTCTTAAACTTTATATCTTATCCAAACAGAACATGCTCTCAAGAATAACATCAACCCTCAGAAGATTGTGGTTAAGAAAAATTTAAAATCACACAAATGCCTTTTCAGTTATCTGGGCCATGGATTGGGCAAACTTGCAATGTGAGGTTTGAAAACTGACTTAAACAACTTTGAGGAGACATGGTGACTTATTTGAAACCATGACTACTCAATTTCCTTTGTGAAGTGCAAAACCCTAATTGCTGACTGGTTGCCAAGGAAGAGAATATGCTTGATCAACTTTTGAGCCAAATTGAGTGTTTGAGAAACCCTGGGATAGCATCTTGAGTGAAAAATGGGAGGGAAAATTTTGGGGTACAACAGCTGCCCCTGTTCAATCTTCTTAAACCTGAAAAGTGAGATCGACGTGTTTGTCGTTCGTGGCTTGAAACTAGAAGATGATTGAACACTAGAGTGCCCAAAAATTTGCACTTGATGATGCGTTGGTTGATTGTGTAGGGAATAGGCTTAAATATGCCATTTGGAGAAGTGATGGAGAGTTGTTGGAGATGGGCTTATAGATTCCATCCAAAGGTGACTGTTGACAGAAGTGTACGAAGTCTGAACTCGACTTTAACAGAAAAGAAATAAGAATAAACCTTTGGTTGATTTAAACTGGAGCTAACAGAAGTCTTGAATGTTGGTGGAAAGAATCAAAATATCTTTTTGGAGAGATTTAAACTGAACCAAAAGATATCTTGGATTAATCTTGACTGGGAAGCATCATAATAAATCTTGGTGTAATTTATCTGATCCAGAGAAAATTTTCGGTGGGGAAGAATCAGAATAAACCGTTGAGAGGTTTAAACTGAAACAACAGAAGTCTGGAGAAGAATCAGATCAAATCATTGAAAGATTTATATAAAACAGTAAGAATCTGGAAACGAATCAGAATAAGTCGTTGGAAGATTTATCTGAACTAGCAGAAATATGGATAAGAATTAGGATAAACCGTTGAGAGATTCATCTGAACAAGTAAAAATCTGGAGATGAATCAGAATAAATCGTTGAGATATTTATCTGAACCAGTAAGAATCTAGAAACGAATTAGAATAAACTGTTGAGAGATTTATCTGAACCAGTAAGAATCTGGAAACGAATTAGAATAAATCGTTGAGAGATTTATCTAAACCAGTAAGAATCTGGAAATGAATCAGAATAAACTGTTGATAGATTTATCTGAACCAGTAAGAATCTAGAAATGAATCAGAATAAACCGTTGAGAGATTTATCTGAACCAGCAAGAATCTGGAAACGAATCAGAATAAACCGTTGAGAGATTTATCTGAACCAGTAAGAATCTGGAAACGAATCAGAATAGACCGTTGAGAGATTTATCTGAACCAGCAAGAATCTGGAAACGAATCAGAATAAACCGTTGAGAGATTTATCTGAACCAGTAAGAATCTGGAGATGAATCTGAATAAACTGTTGAGGGATTTATATGAACCAGTAAGAATCTGGAAACGAATCATAATAAACCGTTGAGAGATTTATCTGAACCAGTAAGAATCTGGAAACGAATCAGAATAAACCGTTGAGAGATTTATCTGAACCAGTAAGAATCTAGAAACGAATCAGAATAAACCGTTTAGATATTTATCTGAACCAATAAGAATCTGGAAACGAATTAGAATAAACCGTTGAGAGATTTATCTGAACCAGTAAGAATCTGGAAACGAATCAGAATAAACCGTTGAGAGATTTATCTGAACCAGTAAGAATCTGGAAACAAATCCGAATAAACCGTTTAGAGATTTATCTGAACCAGTAAGAATCTGGAAACGAAACAGAATAAACCGTTGAGAGATTTATCTGAACCAGCAAGAATCTGGAAACGAATCAGAATAAACCGTTGAGAGATTTATCTGAACCAATAAGAATATGGAAACGAATCAGAATAAATTGTTGGAGATTTATCTGAACCAGCAAAAGTTTGAAGGAAATATTTGCTATGTAGATGGTTGACTAGTCTTTTCTCGGGAATTGATCTGTATTTGACTTGTTGAAAATATTTTCCTGTCGGAAACTTGTTGATGATAATTTCCTGTCGATTGATTCTTTCTTGAAAAGGTGATGAGTTAATTGCATGAGATGTCATGATGTATGTAATGCATGGTATAATGTTGTTTCTCAAAATAAATGAGATTGCACTATATGTACTTGTGTTGTCAATGCTATGACGTATGCATGCAAATGTATGGATTTAAAGATTGTTCGTGTTATAGTGTTGTTGGAAGTGGGGAAAATAAATCCCTTCTGAAGCACTGATGAGTGAGTTTCCAATCATTAGAGAAATAAACTCTGTTGTAGAAGGGAAACGCCAGACATTGCTTGTGGACTTCGTGAAATCCTGTTGGGAAATCCTGAGAAGTTGGGAAACTTTCACTAGGGAACCTCTGGAGCGGTAGTTGGAAGTTTTGCTCTGTCTGGGGTATGAGAGCGCTTGATACCAACACGCTGCATACTTGGGATACGTTAGCGACTCTGTAGTAGGATGTATTTGCTTCCACTCTTGCTGGAAAAGGTACCTACGGAGATCTTATGGAATGGCCTATAGATATTATCCTATTTCTTAAAGCCATTAGTAATTGTCTTTCCGTTTTCTATTCATTTGTAAATAATAATGACATTCAAATGCATATGTTCAAAAATAAATCATTGGACGTTTTTGTAAACAAAATACAGAAATAAAGAAAAATAGATAGTTTTGCACTATCAAAAGGGATATCTTTGTATTAACTTGAATAAGTCTTTTTGTACAACGAGACGGACATTCTAGTAAGAGAATGTCGTCGTAAAAAATGAAAATTGATACAAAGAAAAGACAGCTATGTGAAATAATCCCATGGGGTTCCCATTTTGCTATAGTCTTCGTGTCTCTGAGTGTCTTGTCCACTTGTCGCCTCGGTGAAGCTGATTGAATTGATTAATACCGTTTGAGCTGGTTGGTCAACGCTGAAGATTGTCTGCAATATGATCCAACGGGACATAGTCATACGCTTTAAATCCCTAACTTTTTCCTGGACCTCCCTTTCGGGTTTTCGATCCACCGGGATACCCTTTTTTGCCCAAGCCGTCCTTTCGAGTTTTCGGCTTGTCGGGTGTACAAATTTTTTTTGTATTTTATCCCTAAATTTTTTCCTGAACCTTTTGGTTCGCCGGGATGCCCTAATTTTTTCCTAGGTCACTTAACCTAGCGGGTCCTTGTTCATGCGTAGTATCTTTTAACTATGTCCGCATTCACAGGATGAGGAAGGCCGTCGCCATCCATAATGGTCAAGATCATTGCCCCACCAGAGAATATGCTTTTGATTACAAACAGTCCTTCATATGTAGGAGTCCATTTACCCCTGGGATCACCTTGTGGCAAAATTATACGCTTTATTACCAAGTCACCGACCCGATATACCTGACGTTTGACCTTTTTGTTAAAAGCTTTGATCATGCGTTTTTGGTACATCTGACCATGACAGATAGCTGCAAGCCTCTTCTCATCAATCAAGTTCAACTGGTCAAGTCGATTCTGGATCCAATCTTCTTCGTTCAAACTAGCATCCTTCATAATCCTCAGAGAGGGGATCTGGACCTCGATAGGTAAGACAGCCTCCATGATGTATACCATAGAATAGGGTGTTGCCTCAGTTGATGTGCGAGCTATGGTACGATACCCGTGGAGAGCGAACGGTAGCATCTCATGCCAGTCTTTTTAGGTGACTGTCATTTTCTGTATGATCTTCTTAATGTTTTTGTTAGCAGCTTCTACAGCGCCATTTATCTTTGGCCGGTAAGGGGAAGAATTGTGATGCTGGATCTTGAATTGCTCGAACAGGGCGGTGATCATAGTGTTGTTTAGATTCGTACCAATATCAGTGGGGATTCTCTATGGGATACCGTACCGACAGATGAGATTCTGTTTGATGAACCGGGCGACCATATTCTTAGTAACGGAAGCGAAGGAAGCTGCCTCAACCCACTTTGTAAAATAGTCGATGGCCACTAAGATGAAACGGTTTCCATTGGAGGTTGTTGGCTTGAATTCTCCAATCATATCGATTCCCCACATAGCAAAGGGCCAAGGAGCCGTCAAGACAATCATAGGAACCGGAGGTACGTGCACTTTATCAGCATAAATCTGACACTTATGGCAAGTCCGAGAGTGTTTATAGCAATAAGCCTCCATGGTAGACCAATAATAGCCTGCCTGTAGGATTTTCTTTGCCATCGTATGCCCACTGGAATGGGTACCAAAAGCGCCTTCGTGTAATTCAACCATGATCCTTTCAGCTTCAACCTTGTCTACACACCAAAGTAATATACAGTCCTGATTGTGTTTGTACAAAATGTTGTTACTAAGGAAGAACTTAGCCGAGAATCTTCTTAGGAACTTCTTGTCATTCACTGAAGCTCCTTCTGGATATTCCTGAGACTCGAGATACCTTTTAACTTCATGGAACCAAGGTTGATCCACTACTTCTTCAGTACCGATCTCGTGATAGTAGGATGGTTCATCCATCCGCTCAATGGTGATTTGAGGAGCCTCGTTATCCCAATTAAGTTTAAACATAGATGACATTGTAGCTAGTGCGTCTGCTAGCTGATTTTCTTCTCACGGGAAATGCTCAAAGGTAATCTTCTTAAAATGCGGTAGCAATGTCAAGACATGTTCTTTGTAAGGGATAAGGTTGGGGGGTTTGGTGTCCCATTCCCCTTTGATCTGACTGATGACCAAAGTTGAATCTCCAAATACATCCAAGGATTTGATCCCCAAGTCTATGGCAGCTTTGAGACCGAAGATGCATGCTTCGTATTCTGCCATGTTATTTGTACAATTGAAGCAAAGTCTGGAAGTAAAGGGAGTATGACATCCTTCCAGAGATATGAGTGCAGCACAGATACCATTTCCAAGCGCATTGGATGCTCCATCAAAGAACAGGGTCCATCGGGATCCTTGTTCAAGTCCGTCATATGGCCTGATTTCTTCACAGTTGTATAATGTCATGATGTCTTCATCCGGGAATTCAAACTTCATGGACTGATAGTCTTCCACGGCTTGGTGAGCGACGTGATCAGCTAATACACTACCCTTTATAGCTTTCTGGATAGTATATTGTATGTCATATTCTGTCAGGATCATCTGCCATCTCGCTATTCTCCCAGAAAGAGCAGACTTCTCGAAGATGTATTTTATCGGATCCATTTTAGATATCAACAAGGTAGTATGGGTCAGCATATACTGTCTCAGTCGGTGAGCAGCCCATTCCAGAGCACAGCAAGTTTTCTTGAGTAGTGAATATCTTTTTTCACAGTCGGTAAACGTTTTGCTCAGGTAATAAATAGCATGCTCTTTTCGGCCAGACTCGTCATACTTCCCCAACACACACCCCATTGAGTTTTCTAAAACAGTCAAATACATGATTAAAGGTCTTCCCTCAACGGGTGGAAACAACACAAGAGGCTCTTATAAGTATTCTTTGATTTTGTCAAAAGCAACTTGGCATTTGTCATTCCATTTGACTACTTGATCTTTCTTCAAGAGCTTGAAGATTGGCTTACAAGTAGTTGTTAGGTGAGAAATGAACCTGGCGATGTAATTCAAACATCCCAAAAATCCTCTGACTTCTTTCTCAGTACGAGGAGAAGGCATCTCTTGTATCGCTTTAACCTTGGCAGGATCAACCTCGATACCTTTGTTGCTGACGACAAAGCCTAAGAGTTTACCAGACCGTACTATGAGCATGCACTTGTTTGGATTCAACCTCAACTTGTACTTCTTCACCCTCTCAAACAGCTTCAGTAAGTGATCAAGATGCTCTTCTTCCGTTTGAGATCTGGCTATCATATCATCCACGTAGACCTCTATTTCGTGGTGTATCATGTCATGAAATAAAGCTACCATGGCGCGTTGATAGGTTGCCCCAGCATTCTTTAGTCCGAATGGCATGACCTTATAGCAGAATGTGCCCCACTGTGTAACAAAGGTTGTTTTCTCCATATCCTCAGGCGCCATTTTGATTTGGTTGTAGCCTGAGAAACCGTCCATGAAGGAAAACACTTTGTGTTGTGCCATATTGTCAACTAGAATGTCGATGTGGGGGAGCGGGAAATAATCCTTGGGGCTTGCCCTATTCAAATCTTTGTATTCGAACTTAACCGTCTTTCTTGGGCACGGGAACAACATTGGAAACCCATTGGGGATAAGAGGTGACAACCAAGAATCCATCATTGAATTGCTTCATGACTTCCGCTTTAATTTTTTCTGACATATCAGGCCTCATGCGGCAAACCTTTTGCTTTACTGGAGGACAATCTTCTCTTGTAGGAAGACGATGTACCACAATGTCTGTATCAAGTCCCGGCATGTCTTTGTATGACCAGGAAAAGACCTCAACATAATCGTGCAGCAACTGAATCAGACGCTCCTTAATACTGGGTTCCAAATTGGCACCCACCTTGACCTCCTTTTTGTCCTCCTCGGTACCTAAGTTAACTGTTTCAACCGACTCTTCCTGAGGCTGAATGGTCCTTTCTTCCTGTTGCAACAACCTGGACAACTCCCCTGGCACCTCACAATCTTCCTCACTTTCATCGTCGGCTTGGTAGATCGGATTTTCAAAGTCACAATTGGCCATAGCAGAACCGTTACCCATGGGATCCTGAGTGGATGTAGATCTGCATTTTAATAAGTGAGTGTGTGTAAGAGCATAGCTACCTTTGAAAGAAATAAAATTTAAGAAAGAAAGACAAAGAACACAAAATTTGATGCAAAAACGTCCATGATTCATTAATGACATATGAGAATGAAGTGTCAACCCTCACAAATGGACCGTTGTGCCTCGGGTAAGACACAAGGTTTTAAAAGTCTGAATTATTTAAATATTACAAGCCTGGAAACATTAAAAGACAATTACTCTTGAATAAGAGTAATAGGAATGAAATATTTGGCCTCCCAATTGTTGAGCCCTCCGCCAGTGGTTAGGAAAATCCATTCGTCCATATCATAGCTTCCATCATTGTCTTCTACTGCATTGACTCCCTGATTGCTGATACGCAGAGGTGGTCCCCCGGTGCGAGAACGTCGAACAGCTCTTTGGGCCTCTGTAGTGAATCCCAAACCAAATTTGTCGGACTTGTAGGGAATATCCGGAAGCTGACCCCAGATGGTACACCCGCCTTCTTCAACTACCACTCAAGCATCTTTCAAAGAGGCCATCTTCAGTGGAGGTCTGGTAATCTTCGGGATTTTAGGAGTAGACTTCGTTGCTGCGACTGTTGCTAGAAATTCCTCAAAATTATGACAGGGAATCTCAATGAATTCACCATCCATTTCAACATACCTGAAAGATTTCAGATGGCTAACCATGTATTCCTCCTCTCCGTGAACTGTGACAATTTTCCCTTTGATCGGGTATTTTATCATTTGGTGCAGGGTGGAGGTGACAGCACCAGCACCATGGATCCAGGGTCGACCTAATAGATAAGAGTATGAAGGGCGGATGTCCATCACATAGAAAGTTGAGTCAAAGGTTTGAGTTCCAATTTTTATGGGGATACTAACTTCTCCATGCACTGTCCTCTTGGAACCATCAAAGGCCCTTACTATGATGTTGCTAGGCTTTAAGGTGAGCCCATTGCAGTCCAGTCGGTCGAGAGCATTTTTGGGCAAGACATTCAATGATGAGTCGGTATCCACCAGAACATGGGCAAGTGTGGTACCCCTGCATTCAATGGAAATATGCAAGGCATCATTATGCTTCCTTCCCTTAGAAGTTAAATCAGTGTCAGAAAAGCCCAATCTGTTATCAGCAGTTAGACTGGCCACACAATTTTCAAATTGGTCGATGGAAGTCTCTTGGGGCACGTGGGCGGTCTTAAGAAACTTTACCAAGGCTTTGGCATGGGCCTCAGAACACAAAAGTAAGGACAACAATGATATCTTCGAGGGGGTCTGTCCCAACTGTTCTAAAATGTTGTAGTCACTTTTCTTGATCATCTTCAGTATTTCTTCCATCTCCTTTCTAGAAGCTTCAAGGATGATCTCGGGATGCTCTCTTGCTTGGACAGGCTCATTCAAGACCCCTTTGCCCCTTATCTCGATAGCAGGGATAACAGTAGGAGTATCATTGGGAGTGTCGGTAGGAGTGGCAGTAGGAATGATCACAGGAGTAGCAACGGTCTTTGGAGAAATCTCGGGTGAGAAGACTCTTCCACTCCTTATTATCTTGCTGGTTCCAGTGATATTACCGATGTCGGGATCAATATCTCTCGCAACTTCGTCTTTGACAGCCAACTGATCTTGCTTGACGCCATAGTAATAAACGTCAGCCCCATAACTCTAGGGAACAGCTTTATCCGAAGAGTATGATATTGATCTTGGCATAGTGATGATTAAAGGTACAGACCTTGGAACAGATGTAATCCTGACGGGTCTTTTGGTGGAGACCCCGGGAGGATTGTCGGAAATGGTGATTATCGAAACATCTTGATAAGAACTTCTGGTAAGAGGAAGCTTTTCAAATAAGATTTCTTTGCTAGTCATCAGGCGCTGGACGCCTATTTTCAGTAACAAATGTTCGTTCGGTAGAGACTTGCA
Source organism: Vicia faba (assembly GCA_948472305.1). NCBI lineage: Eukaryota > Viridiplantae > Streptophyta > Magnoliopsida > Fabales > Fabaceae > Vicia > Vicia faba. The sequence continues at coordinate 159,884 of CATIWC010000784.1, read as the reverse complement.
TAAGTGACAATCTTCATCGCAGCCCGGGAACAGCCCGGCTTGTAGTAAATTATGTTTAATGGTCAACAGAGGAGTAATTAAGTCATTCATGGAGGAGACAAAACGATCATCATCAATGGCGTTGATACCTTGGCCATGTCTGGGCATTGGCGCCGTTATTACATTAGGCGTTTCTGGGGGATCAAACTCAATCTCTTTTACATTGATAAGGTCTTGCACCTTATTCTTTAAGGCCCAACAGTCGTTTGTATCGTTCCCCAGGCTTTCAGAATGATAGGCACATCGAGCATTCGGGTTGTAGCAAGGAGAAGCAGTATTGGGGTTCTTGGGAGCTTCTTTTAAAGTTGCCAGATTGGTCTTCAGAAGTTGTGGAAAAACTTGAGACATGGTCATGTTGATCCGGGTAAATCGTCTCATGGGCGCTTCTGGTTTGCGCTGATAATTTCGCTGCTGATTTGGCACAGGATTAGAAATCATAACAGCCCCTACCGCCGGGCGACGATCAGTTTTGTTTTAATTCCTATAGTAATATGCGGCACTGACCTCCTTCTTTCCAACAAAGGGTTTCTTCATCATGCTCGAGGATGCATCTCTTTGAATTTTGCCACTTTTTATACCGGCTTCGACCCGCTCACCAGTCATAATTAATTCAGTAAATCCAGCTGAGGAACTCCCAATCAGGTGGTTAAAGAATGGTCCCGACAAGGTGCCTAGGAACATATCCACTAATTCTCTGTCAGATAGAGGGGGTTGGACTCTTCCTGTGAGATCCCTCCATTTTTGAGCATAGGTTTTGAAACCTTCACCTGTTCCCATAGACATGCTTTGCAATTGCGTCCTAGTCGGAGCTAAATCAGCATTGTACTGATATTGTTTGTACAAAGCGGCGGCCAACTCTTCCCAATTGCGAACATTGGTCCCTTCCAATTGATAGAACCAATCCAACTGCGTCCCAGACAAGCTCTCTTGGAAGAAATGCACCCACAGATTCTTGTCAGCCGTATGGGGTTGAATTTTTATGACATATGACCTTAGATGTAGCTTTGGGCAAGAGACACCGTCGTATTTGGCGAAAGTGGGGACCTTGAATTTTTTTGGGATGACAACCCCTAAGATGAGTCCTAATTCTTCAAAATCCAAACTGGGTACCCTCTGAATCTCCATAGCATTCAAACGATCCTCTAGCTGTTTGTATTTATCATCAGTAGGAGGATATTGTTCCTCAGAGTAATCAGGCTCTTCCTCTTCCTCGGATGCTGGGTCGTTGTTCAATTCCTGGATTTGATTATCTCCTTCACCCGATGATGTTGCAAAATCCAAAGTTCGTCTGGCTTTTCCTTTAAACCTTCTCCCCATGATCACAACACTGGTTGACTTCTTCGCTTTCTTCTTCTTCTCTTTGGCCAGTAGAGTCTTCAACTCCTCTTTTCCTTTTGTCAGAGCCAAGAGCATTAGTTGAAACTGGGCGTTATGCGCCTGAAGATCTTTCACAGTCTGTTCAACATCCATCTCACTGAAATAAACAGTAGAAGGACAAGGTGACCTATTATGAGAAACTTGTATGATGTTATGATGAATGAAGATGCGATATGAAAATGATTTCAAGGAAATTTAGAGATTTAAATTTGTTCATACTAAAAAAGAACACAGGTTATATTAATAAAACCAAGTTTGAATACATCATGCCTCTTTGGGCTTACAATGAAAGAAACAAAATACAACAAAACTCCTAAGATAGAAAGATTGAACGCATCCTCTTTGGAGCAATGTAGGCATTCAGGTTTTTCTCTTCATGAAGCAGTTTGGTGAGCTCCAAAACCTTCTTCTCACTGGTGTAAAACTGGGCTTCAAAGGTGTCTCGCTCTTCCTTCAATTGAACCCAAGCTTTCTGCAAGTCTTCGAGAGAGGTAGGCATGTCAGGATGAAGAATGGTGTATGGGACGTCTCCTTCAACAACAGGCTCTATGATGACAGGAAGGATGGAAGGTTAAGGCATCATGAGACTCTGAGCACAATCTCGTACCCACCTAAGGTAAGGCTCAAGAGGGATAGAGTTTTTGTGTCCTAGAGTCCTACTGTCTACCTTGTTTATCATTCCCCAAGCTCGTGTAAACCTCCGACGTTAACCTTGGTCTTCTTTGTCATAGTCGAACACCAGACCTTGGATGAGCATCTCGTGAGGGCCGTCTCTTCGGGCATACCCAAACTGTTGAAGAGCTAAGCAGGGGTTGTAGGTGATACCTCCCCTAATACCAAGCAGAGGTACGTTAGGGAACTCCCTACAGCGGTCAATGATAGAGACATCTTCCAAGGATCTTGAACACCAATGGATATCAGAGTGGGTGAGAGACATCATCCTTTGAGACCAAGTCAGTCTTTGCTCATTCTTCAATGCTGATTGAGGTGGGTGTGAAGTGAAACATTTTGCGAGTAGGGGGATACAACACAAAAGAGTGCCTCTTTTCTTCATGGTGCGGGTATGAAGGCAATGCAAGATGTCTTCTAGTAACGTAGGTATAGGATTGCGAGAGAGAAAGACTTTGATGATGTTAACGTCTATGAATTGGTCCTAATTGGGGAACAGAACCAAACCATAAATGAGAAGAGCCAGGAGGTCTTAGAAAGCTTGGAAATCCATGTCTTCCCAGAATGAACGAGCCTTTTTCAATAGAAACTTGGCTAGAAAACCTTTAACCCTGCTTCTTGTCTCCCAATTTGCTATGATGTCGGCCCTCTTCATATGAAAAGCTTTGGCGATGACTTCAGGTTTTGGAATCCCTTCTAGAACGGTGAACGGTATCTGATCAAGCACGGGCACCCCTAAGAGTAGAGAGAACTCTTCCAGTGTAGGTACCAACTGATAGTCCGGGAAAGTGAAACAATGATGTACGGGATCAAAGAATTAGAATAGTGCATACATCATCTCTTCTTGGAAGTTGGATGTAGCCAAACTGAGGAGTCAACCATATTTCTTGGTAAAAGGAGAAACCCCAGGCACTCTTGAGGCTAGCTCTTGAAGTTGAGGGTGTGCTTTTACAAAGCTGATTCGGATGGTGTTTCTTCGAAGGGAATTCATGACCTGCAAAACAAAAAAAAAAGATAAATTTCTAAATCCTTGAAATGGTTAGTGAGCATGCGTATGATGTTCATGATGTTTATGATGTTATGTACAGGTAAATATATACACACACAACAAACAAGAACATATGTTTTAGGCTTACATGGGGTTTTATACGTAATTACCCTCTTGAAGTTTAGTTGGCCTAACCTGTCCTAGTAATAGTCATCGGGTTCTAAAGGATCTCAATATCACCGATCTTTCTCTTAGGCATTGTCTCAGTACAACAATCTTTTCTTGCGGATGAGATATCCCAAAAGTCTAGACTCAATGAGTGTAGTATCGAGTATCAACCAGTTTTCATCTCTACACTAAAATCGACTATCTCACTACATCCTAATGGCCAAGTTTGTTCAATTAGGGTTCTAAAGTCGGTTAGTGCTTCATGACGCCACTCAGCGGCTCCGTATTCTCCTCGATTCACCACGAGGGATACCGGTACCCATAAATGTGTCACACTAACATAGCCATTGTTTCAACCGTATCAGTCTACGCCGTACAGTTTCCACAATCTATTTCTATTTACCTAAAAAAGGTGTCCCAGATCCGGGTGGAGGATTAAAGCAAGCCCAAACAGAAAACCATTATATAAAGCATGCAAATCAAACAATGAAAGCAAGTAAATGTGATCTAACCCTAAGGTAACCCCACTTTTAAGTAGTTCCCCAGCAGAGTCGCCAGTTCTGTGATACGGTGAGAGAACTGACTTGATGTTTTTCATTTTGATAGCATTTATGCGGATAGCAAGAGTCGCCGCCGACTTTTCTTTTATCCAAAAGGAAAGGTAAAAAAAGCACAGGAAAGACCTTTCGAGATTATTTCTCGAGTTTGGGGGGTAGATTATGAAAAGGGAAGGTATTAGCACCCTTTTCATCCATGGTTTTCCATGGGCTCTTAGTTACTCGCTTAGATCACTTGCTTTTGTTTTGACAGTGTGCTTGTGGTGTGGGATTTGAAAGTGTTTTGAAAAAATCTCTTTGTAATGGTTCTCGTTTCTATAAGAACGCGTACAAAGTTTTGTTTCGAAAGATATTTCAAAGATGTGTTTGTGGATTGTATTTTGGAAAGTGGTTTTTGAAAAGATGTTTTGCAATGGTTCTTGTCTCTATAAGAACGTATGCAAAAGGTCTTGTCTTTTGAAAATGTTTTGAGATGAAAGTGTTGGTGTAAAAATGTTTTCGTCGTGAGCAAGCGAGCAACTAGGAGTGAATCTACCTACTCGAAAGGTATCAAATGTTCTTTTCTTCCTCCTTTTAATGTTGTTATCTTACCATTGATTTGGTAAGAAGCCCCATCGTTGGATGTAAAGGGACAGGCGCGGGTTAATTTTGCAGTCATCGAATGCAACTTATGAGACACTTTAGCAATTTTTGTAAGGGACTAGATCATTTTATCGAAGGCGACGTTGAGGTTCATCAAGGGAATACGATCTTTTTTTATCGAGGGTCTTTGCTAAAGCGCCCATATTCGAGGGACATGACTGTATTTCCGAGGCAATGAGCGAGGTTACCCAAGAGGTGCGCGTGTGAAAAGTGTTTTTGATTCAAGTTAATTTTATCTTTGAAATTAGGTTTATCTAGCGATTGATTTTTAATCTTGCCATACACGCCTATTACTATACAGTAATAAGTAAAATAATAAAATGCGGAAATTGAAATTCTACGCTATTACAGAGCTTCGGGAATGGGGGGTACAAATTAATGAATGGGGGTGATAGTAAGAAATAAATATTTAAATCACATAATACAAGTCCAAACCGTTAAATAATTATTTAAGTTAAAACTCTTTTCATTTGATAAAATTAATTAAGGATTTAATTAATAATGTCAAACAAAAATTATTTTAAAGTTAATAATTATTTAAAAACAAATATTAACCTATTTGTAATTTTTAAATATATGCTGAAATATAAAATTAAAATCGAATAATAAAAAAATAATAATAATAACAACAAAAATATAAAGGCAGAGTTTAGAAATGGGACTGCAATAGAGAAAAATTGGGGGTGTAGGAATCAAAAGGCCCAATGCTCCTGGCTGATCAGGTGCAGCAGCCCCCTAGAGGTGCACTATGGGCGTGCATCTATGGTGCGCTAAAGGGTTATGATAGATGATAATATGAAACAGACGGAGGGATGATGAGTGTATACCGTCCATTAGCATGGGAATACACACATAGGATTACTAAGGATGATTAAAGAGGTGGTGACAAGTGTCACCATCGGATTGGGCCAAGATGTGATTAACAAACAAAACAAAATTAATTAAGTTGGAAATAGAAACCTCGTAATTCATATGTCTTTCTCTCTCTTAACGTGATGCTCTCTCTTCTCTCTTGTTAGGATCCTTCAACGGAGAAGACCACCTGGCCGCGTCGGAAATCGCCTTACGGCGGTGACGCCGGCGGCGTGACTCCAAACGCTATTTTTCTTACATCACTCTGATTGTCTCCTTTCCCTAATTACTAATCTGTATTCAATATTTGCAGATTCTCACTCTAAATCCCTAGATCTAAAGAGGGGTGGACGGAAACCCTAGGTCAAAGATGTAGCAAGCAAGGATGATTTATGATGAAGCATGCAAAATGGAAAAGTAAAACATAAAGAAAAAGGGAGAACGGAGGCCGCATTCTCCAAATCTGTGAGCTTCGAACCTTTTCTGAAATTTGAGCTTCCGGTATTTTTCTGAGTCTCTTTCTCTTCTTCGGAATATGTTTGGATGATTGTTGGGTAGGATAACAATGAGGATTAGGGTTTGGCTTTTTGCTATCTCTCTGAGTTATTGATTTGCTATGGGTTTTTTATGGTGATATTTGATGACAAAATTTTGATGTTGTAACCTTTGTTGGTTGATTTGTTGGTTCTGGTTTTGTGATGTTTTGATGGTTTTACAGTGATGGTCTTTGTGATGTTTTGATGGTTTTACAGTGATGGTCTTTGTGATGTTTTTATGGTTTTGTTGGCTTCTGATCAGTGAGGTTTGGTTTCTGGTATTGTTTGTGTTATTTGCTATTTCTGTTTTTTGTGATATCTGATGGTTCTCTCCCTTTTCATTCAAATAATCTCTTCCTCTTTTATAAAACAGTGGTTCTCCTTATTATCAGATTAGGGTGAAAATAGGAGGGAAACCCCTGTGAATTTTGACAGTTCTGGTTTTTCTAGCTTTGGGCTTTAGAGTGCAGATTGAACTAAGTCCATTTTGGTGCAAGTTTGGGTAGATTTTTGGACTGTAATGCAGGTTGGTTTGCTGGTTGTTTTGGGTTGCTTTGCAGGGCTTCCAGTTTGTTTGTATGTCCACAACAACTTTGCACAATTTTGGGATTGGTTATATGGCCTAGGTGATATCCTTCCAACTCTACTTTTTTCCTCTTTCATTTTTTCTGTGAAATAAAGCACTTTTTGCTTTTGATATATTTTCTGAAGGGTTTGCTTGATTTAAGAAAATGATGATGTCTAGGGCATGCTTGCATCTTCGCTATATTATGGCTTTTAATTATTGCAGCTTTGGTTGTTCTTGCTTGCTGCACTTGTTGTTGCTTGTTGCAGGTTTTGGTTTTGCCTTGGACGGCTTGCTTGTTGTCTGCTATTTGGGCAGCTTGACTGCTGCATCTGGCCTGCTGTTAGCTGCCTTGGGCCATTTTGGGCTGCAGCCTGCCTTTTGCTCGTATCCTGCTGTTTTATTTTTGCTTGTTTGAACTGTTGGCATAGTTTGACTTGTGTATTTGACTGCTGTTGTTTGCAGCCTGTTGCTTTTGTTGCAGATTGAACCGTTTGTATGCTATGCAGCCTGTTTGTATTTGCTGCCTTGCATGTCCAATTTGTATATTTTCTTTTTTCCCCTTTTTTTGTGAACCAAAATCTAGGTTTTGAGATTTGCAAAATAGGGAGAAATGGATGGTGATTAAAACAAACAAAATTCTGATTCCTAAAAGCAAACCCTAGTGATGAAAATTATTTTTGCATGGATTTTTTTCAATGTTGATTGTTTGCTAATGTTTTTTTCTTTCTTTTGTTACATGTACAAACAATTGAATGGGAAGCAAGACAAGAGGAAGAGAAGACCATGGCTAGCAATGAGGAATATCTTGAAGATGAAGCAAAAAGTCTTGAAGAAGAAGCATTTATTTCTTTGTAAATATAAAACTTGAGATTCTTTGTAAACAAAACCAACAATTTGTAATTTATATTTTGCATTGTAAACTCTTTCTTATAAATTGTAAAAGAATGTAATCATAACATAACACTTGAATGAAATGTATGAATGATGAATTTGTTGTACCAAACTTTGAGTTCTATTTTAAACTTTGCAATTCTTGATTGAATGTTTTGAATAAAACATCTTGGCTTGGTAACATGCATTTTAAGCAAACACAATATGATAGGATAAATCATGTATTTTGCACTCTTAAACAAAATAAATGTTTAAGAGCGCAAACCCAATTGATTAATTGAACCCACAATCATGAATGTTTAAAATGATAGTCTTAAAATTTATATCTTATCCAAACAGAACATGCTCTCAAGAATAACATCAACCCTCGGAAGATTGTGGTTAAGAAAAATTTAAAATCACACAAATGCCTTTTCAGTTATCTGGGCCATGGATTGGGCAAACTTGCAATGTGAGGTTAGAAAACTGACTTAAACAACTTTGAGGAGACATGGTGACTTATTTGAAACATTGACTACTCAATTTCCTTTGAGAAGTGCAAAACCCTAATTACTGACTGGTTGCCTAGGAAGAGAATCTGCTTGATCAACTTTTGAGCCAAAATGAGTGTTTGAGAAACCCTGGGATAGCATCTTGAGTGAAATATGGGAGAGAAAATTTGGGGGTACAACAATCACCATTTGGTTAAATTTTAAAAAAATCAAATTCTTATTTTTTTCGCGTTATTGAATGCTTTAATGCTTTGATTTGTGCTCAGGACCTTCATTAAGACAGGATGGACACCTTGCATGAGAGTTTTGAGACCTAGAACACTAGATGTCATTGTTAGGGCATCCATGGCTGTTAGGGCTGGATCTCTTAATATAGGTACTTTCAGACCAATCTAAGGCCAAATTCGAGTTCAGGGCTTCATTTTATGTAGGATAAGGCTTCTTATTTTGTATTAAATTATGTGTTTTTTCAGGTACAAGTTTTGGTCGACGGAGAAGGTGACCGGAGTTTGACTCCGGCACCATTGACTTTCATTGACTCTGGTGGCCCAAGCGTCGTGTCCCTATTGGCCCATTTGAATAAATGGCGCGCGCGTTTGAAAATCTGGGAACATCATTAAATTTTCATTATATTATTATTGTTTTATAATACTAACAATTGACTTGAATGGCCCAGCGGTGATAAGTGAGCATGCAAAGTTACTCCTTCCTAAGGGGCCTAGGTTCGATTCCAGGAGTCTGTGTTTTGTATTTTCTAACAAATTTATTTCAGATCTAGCACATGGGAAGGCCAGCAAGTGCACTATACGCCTCATATCTGGGCTATCCAAATCTGAGATTCTAAATACAACGCTCCTAGTGGCTAGAGACCAAGGTGTACCCTAGGGTGCATTCCCCACCAGATTGAACGCAACAGTCTGGACTGCCCTTGTTTGGGCCTAACAAATTGCAATTCGTACCCCCCTATTTGCTTCGTCTATCAGGCCCAGTTTTATCTTTTTATTTTTTTATTTTTAGCTTTTTATTTGTTTTAAATTTCACTTTTAAAACCTTTTTTATAATAATATAAAAATAAAAAATAATAATAATAGTAGACTTAGGTTTTCTTAAATTAATTTTAATTTTTGTAAATTGATTAATGTAGTTATTTTTTACTTGTTTTAAAATCAATTAGAATTAGGTTATTTCATTCAATATTTTATTAATAAAAATAGAAAAAAAATATTAGAATTAGGTTTAAATTCATCTAATATTTATTTTTTAATTAAATTTAGATTTAAGATAGTTTAACTATTTTATTAAAATAAACAAAAAAAAAAATTTCTTATTTTACTTAGAAATTTTTTGGTTTTTAGACGTCTCTTTCCATTCCACACGCATTGTTTATTTTCGCTTTTTTTATACTAATGTATCTGCTGATGGTATGTAATAGCTTAAACTAGGACGTTACTGTATCGCTTTCTTTATTTTCCCGCACTTTAAATTTCTGCAAAATATTAACTGTTAGTAATTAGGCTTGTATGGAAAGACTGGAAACAGAACACTAGCAAACCTAATAACAAAGATAAATGAACCAAATTGAATCACTTGCACATGTACACCTCTAGGGTATGCCTACTTTGGTTGCCTTTTGGAAAATAAAGCAGTCGTGTCCCTCGAAATGGGGACGCTTTAGCAAAGACCCTTAAATCAAAAGATCATAGCCCCTCGATGACCCTACAGTGTTGCCTTTCGATAAATGATCTTGTCCCTTAAACAAAATTGCTAAAGCGTCTCTATATATTGCCTTTATGACTGTACGTCCCTTCGAATGTCCCTCAAACATCCAACGATAGGGTTATCTACTCACTAATAGTATGATAGCACTGTCTAAAGGATAGGAGGAAAAGAACGAACATTTTCGAGTATAAGTAGATAGTTCTTAAATGCTTGCTCAAAATAAACATTTGCACTTACACAAAACAATTTTCAAAAACCTTTTTCAAAACGCTTTATCAACACTCTTGAGGACTGATACAAGAGTTATCATAAAGCGAATCGCCGCACTAAGGCATTTTCAAACTACTTTTTCAAAACACACAAAAGCACAAGGTATTTAAAAAATGAGCTAAGCATCTAAGAGCCCGTAGAAAACTACGGATGGAAAGGGTGCTAACACCTTCCCTTTCCATAACCTACCCCCATTTCTCAGAAAACTCTCGAAAAGGTGTTTTTATGTTCTTTTCACCCTTTCCTTAAATTGGATAAAAGAAAAGTCGGTGGCGACTCTTCCTTACCACACATTTGCGAACACAAACGCAAAACCAGTATAACAGTTGATTCTTCTACCGTATCACAATTGGCCAGAAAAGAGTTTTCGATTAGGTTAGTTGAAAAGTTTCAGATCAAGCTACCAAGGAAAATAGGGGCTCAATCGAAGAAGCCCCAATGATGAGTATTTGATCCATTTGAAGGAGGCAACTTTGGGTCAATCGAAGAGTAAGGATTGAGGGTATTTGAAGGAGTCAAACATGTTCAGGTTCATCCCAAAGCTCAAAGGGTTAGGAATTCATCAAAAAAGGCAATCCTTCAATGTGTCTGATTTTTCCTTCAAGGCCTAGTAAATGATTGTCCATTGCCATTTCCATGCTATTACCCTCTCTCCATCTCCTATAAATACACAAAACTTCTACAAGCCAAAGAGATGACACAGACACGTCCACGCTGCCTCAGAAAGCATACTAAAATTCTAAAAAACTCATAGTTCGAAACTAGTTTTGCAGGTACCCTCAGTCCAAACGAATACTAGATTTCTGCTCCCGAGACTCCCAAGAGTCTACTCCAAGCCAATCCACACCCAGAAGTGACAAATCAAAGCATCCCATCTTTGGTAAATTTTCAAATTCATATATATGTTTTCATGATGTATTAAAGTTTTCCAGTGTTTGATTCATGCTCAGGGTATCATATAGCACGACTTTCACATGAAACATGCAAGGATAGAGGGAATGATCTGTGTTCTTCATTGAATCTCAAAAACCTTGGGTTTTTAGGGAAAACAAACCCAGATTCGAACTCAAAGAGGGTCGAATTAAGGGAGGTCGAATTAAGGAAAAGGACTTGGGTTCGACACCCAGGTCATGCTCCACAGGCAATCCATGAGACACCTCCAACCATATCCTCTACTAGATCGAAGGCTACATCCTTCCCTAGATCAAAGGATAACATCCTTCATTAGATTGAAGGCCACCCTTCAGTGGATCGAAGGCCACCCTTCATTGGATCGAAAGTCATCTTTTCTTTGGATTGAAAGACTTTTCTTCTTGTATTTTTATTTTTGTTACTCATTTCTTTTAATTGTTTCCCTATTCAAATCAATAATCAAATAAAAAAATCATCATAAAAATTAGGATTAGATTTTATTAATTAAATTAATTTCTGAATTAATTAATTAATTAATTTTAACATCTTTTTTTTAAATTAAAAAAAATTAGAATTTAGGTTTAATTTTATCTTTTAATTTATTTTCTTTTAATAAAAAATAAAACAAAAGGATTTTATTCTTAGTATTTTAGACATCTTTTCAAATTCGCGCGCTATTGTTCTTTCGCATTGTTTCATATTATTCTAATTGCCTAATAAATTGTAAAAGTTAGGACTTTATTCTCTACTTTTTATTTCTCCCCAAGTTTTTGGACTATGTAATTAATCCCCCTCCCCGGATCCATGTAATAGAGTAGCTTTAATTTCCGCATTTTAATTCCATGTACATATTAACTGAATACAAAAAATACAAAAGTCAATTAGAATAACTGAATACAACACACTTGCACATATACACCTCTAGGGTACTCCCACTTTGGTTGCCTTTGGAAAATAAAATAGTCATGTCCCTCGAAAGTGGGGACTGTTGTACCCCAAAATTTTCCCACCCATATTTCTCAATGCATTCCAAGTGAAGTCCTCAAATTGAGGAAGTCCAAGGGTTGACTAGACAAACTCTCTCCTAAGGCAGTTTACCTCAAATTAGGGTTTTATGTTGCATCAAGATACTTGATCCCAAGGGGTCCAAAATTCTCACCATTGTCCTAATATGTTCTCAAGATCATCCATGTCAAGTTTCAAGCCCTACAGAGAAAGTTTGCTCAGTCAATGGCTCAAAAACTTGAAAATCGACTGTGTTAGGGCAAAAGTCAACTGTGTCATACATACAGTCAAACTTCAAGATTTTTGGTCAACATCCTCATTTTGAAGTATTATTCATCATTTGATCAAGGGTTGATCATGATTCCTCAAGTATTTCTCACAATTCATCAAAACCCAAAAGTTGCTAAATTATGGTTTTGTAGGAAAAGTCAACCCAACTTTGACCAAGCATAACTTTCTCATACTTTATTATAAATGACCCATCCAAAGCTAATTTTTAATAGGATGAAATTCCCTACAATTCATCTTCATATCCCAAGTTCAAAATATGCACTCACAAGAAGTTATGAATTTGGACATTATAGGTCATTTTGAAAAGTCAACAAAAACGTCTTTTTTGTCAAAGCTTCATACATGAACATGGAAGACTAAATTGAGATGAGACCAAAAGGGTTGCTTATAGGACATCTTGAGCGTTCTAAAAAGTCCAAGAACACATCTCTAGGATCAAAATTGAAGGAGTTATGCATTGGTGAAGTTGACCTTTTTTGCAAAATTGCCAAAAGTCAAATATGCCTCAAATTGCAATTTTTGTCAAATGGGCCCAACCTTTTGTGCTTGTATTGAGTTTGTAACATGGTCCACGACCCATGATCCTTCCCACTTGCCTTTATTTTACTTTTGTCATTTATTTTGATTTTTATTTCAATTAAATCAAATAAAATCATGAAAATATCAAAATCATTTAAACCTTGAGATTTTGTGCATATTTCAGGTCCATGACTAGCTGGCAATGAGATCAAATCGTGCAAGGCTTGTTTGTACACAAAAAGATTGAGTTTTGCTTGATTTAGAAATATTTGAATAAGAATCAAATCATGATTCAATCACCTTAATTGAAAAAGATTTGGAGCAAATTTGTAACCCTAATCCATTCAAGGATACATATAGAACATTTGCAGACCAAAAGGACAAGGATTGGAGGCGTGAGAAGCTGAGAAAAAACTTGAAAAAAACTCAACAAAAATGGCAATCGAATTTCATAGTTCCAGGCTCTTTCAAGTTATTCCAAGCATACCATTCACTTGCTTGGCCTCTAGGGACTCTATCCCAATCATTAGCAAGTGTTTTTGTGCCCAAAAACATACTGTAAGCACCTCACGATATCCTTACTTTCTTGAAATTCAATATCATGATTCTGGCATTTGTAGCATGAATTCTTTACATATTCTTGTTCATTGAAACATTTGCAAGCTAATGGTAATGATCAATTGCGTTTTTGTTAGCCATACAGAGATATGCCATGATTAGGGTATAGGGTTCGTTTTTAGGGGTTTTGATTGCAGGGACAATTGGCCATGAAGAGTGGTACCATGATGCTCGTGAGGTTGTCACGAGTTGATTGGTACCACTGGAATCAATTTATCATGCGTGCAGTGGATTTTGAAAATACGCAGGGCTATAGCTACAGAATTTTGTCTGTAGGTAAAAGTCTTGGACTTTTGGCAACGGAGAGAGGAAGAAGAAGGGTGGCGTGGCACCCCCTGGCTGGTCCATTCAAACTTCGCGCGCTTTTGGGATCCATTATCTTGTTTTCCATTATATTAATTGTTGTTTATTTCAGATACAAAAGAATCAGCCAGCCCAGTTGGCAAGCACGCTATGGATAGATGCTAAAGGGCCTGGGTTCGATCCCCAGGTCCCCTTGTTCTTCAATATTATTTTTCTATGCATATTTCCATGCACAGGCTTCTAGGACATCCACCATACGTCCTCATTGATCAGCCAGCCAGATGGCCAACAAACCAAATCTAACGCCTAGCACATGAAGGTCTACCATGCACCCTAGTCAAGCTAATACACCAGATCTGGGAAGTCAAACATGGACCAAGGCATATTGGGCTTATTGACACCCCCCATTTACTTTTGATATCAGGCCCATTTCTCTCTTTTCTTCTATATTTATTTTATTTATTTAATTTTGTTAAAAATATTTTCTAACATAAAAATTAATTCTTTTTTATAAAAAACTCATAAAATCAATTTTCACCAAATTAGAATTTAGGTTTTTTTATTTATTTTGTCAAAATTAATTTAGTATTAATTATTTTTTAATTCTTAATTTACATTAATTAGTAATTAGGTTTGTATTTATTTAATTAAAACCTTATTTTTCTCAAAATAATCAAAAACAACCAAAAAATGATTTTTCTTGCAATTATATTTAGACGGGGTCAAAACCCTAATTTCTCTCATTCTCGACTCATCGCGCGTTTATTTATTTTTAAGATATTAATGTAACTGCTCATGGGATGTAATAGTTTAATTAGGACTTTTCATTTATTTATCATTTTACGGGTTTTTGGCTATGTAATTAATCCTCCTCCCTGAAGCCTTGTAATAGCGTAGTTTTATTTCTCGCATTTTAATTTTCGCAAATATTAACTGTTAGATGTATGATAATAGGATTGCATGACAAAGACTGTATGTTAATTTTAAAATGGTTAGCAAACACTAAATGTGCAAAGATAATAATTTGAAATCAAGTCACTCGCACATGCGCACTCCTAGGGTATACTCTCACTTCGGTTGCCTTCGGTAAACGATCATTAAGTATAGGGTGTCTTAGTGGTTGCCCTCCTGTCTAAACAAAGATCAAATGTCCCGTTCGGAAATGTTGCCTCTGAAATGTTACCTCGGAAATGTTGCCTCGAATATGATCTTAAGACATTAGGGTTATTACTAAGACATCCTAACATTGCTTTGGTGATCATATGTCCCTTTCGAATTGACCCTTACAACTCCAACGATGGTGCTACCTACTCACTAATAGTGGGATAGCGCTATCTAAAGGAAACAAGAATAGAAACATTCTTTTTTCGAGTAGGTAGATGCTAGTAGGTACTTGCTCAAAATCAAACTTTTCCACACTTACACTCCTTTTCAAACAAAGTTTTCAAAACACCTTCGTAACACTCTTGAAGACAGAAGCAAGGGTTAAATCGAAGTAAAACAAAAAAACTTTTCAAAACACACAAACATGGAAGCAATTTTTAAAATGATGAGCAAGTACCTAAGAGCCCGTAGAAAACTACGGATAGAAAGGGTGCTTATACCTTCCCTTTCTATAATCTACCCCATGTACTCAAAATCTCGAAAAAGGAATTTTTCTGTGATTTTTTCCTTTCCAGTTGGATAAAATAAAAGTCGGTGGCGACTCTTGCTTACCGCGACATTTTGCAAACACAAACGCAAAACGCGAACCAGCATTTTCCTAAAACAGTCTGGTTCTGCCACCGTATCACAGAACTGGCGAATCTACTGGGGATAAAAAAGTGGGGTATACCTTACGATTAGTTCATCCTAAATTGCTTCTCTTGTTTGATTTGATTGCTTTACTTTTGAGGGTTTTGTATCGAGAGTTACTATAGATCCTAACCCGGATCTGGGGAACACCTTTTAGGTAAGTAGCAATAAACTGTGAGGGAACTGTATGGCATAGACTGATACGGTTGAAGCAGTAGCTACGTTGATGTGGCACATTGGTTGGTACCGGTATCTCTTGTGGAGAAACGAGGAGAATACGGGGCTGCTATGTGTGTCGTTAAGCATCAACTGACCTTAGAACGTATAATTAACCAACTTGACCATAGAAAGTAGTGAGATAGTCGGCCTCGGTGTAAAGTTGAGAACTGGTTGATACTCGATACTACACTCATTGAGACCATACTCTCGAGATAGTTCCGGCTGCAAGAAAAGATTGTGTGAGCTGAAACCATGACCGATTTAGGATGGTCAGTGATATTGATAACCTCTAGAACCCAGTTACTATTATTAGGACAGGGTGAAACCAACTGAACTTCAAAAGGGTAGTACCTAGACCCCATGCAACCTAAAACTTAAGGGATTTTATGTGACTTGTTTGCCTTTACCATGCCTGTTATCTGCTATACCTGTTGTTTGTTTTACCATGACATCATGCATCATAACATAGCATGCATACTTCATTTTACTAACCATTTCAAAGACCGAGGGGGTTTATCTTTGTTCTGTTTTGAAGATTATGGCTTTCGTGGGCAGAAACACCATTCGAGTTAACTTTGTGCAAATACCTTCTCAACTCAAAGATTTAGCCTCGAGAGTTTCTGATACTTCTTCATTCATTAGGAGACATGGTCAGCTTCTTAGCTTGGTTACCTCAAAGTTTGATGAGTAGATGATGAGTGTGCTTTTCCAGTTCTTTGATCTGGTGCATCATTGATTCACTTTCCCAGATTATCAGCTAGTTCCCACTATGGAAGAGTTTTCTCACTTATTGGGCATATACATCCTTGACCAGATGCCCTTCACAAGTTTGGAAGAGACTCCTAGACCAGAAGACATTGCTTCAGTTCTACATTTGAAACGAGCTGATGTAGTATCCAACTGGGAAATACGAAGCGGGGTTGAAGGTTTCTTAGCCAAGTTTCTAATAGATCAAGCTCAGCTATTCTGGGATAACTTGGACTTTCAGGCTTTTGAAGACATCTTGGCTCTCCTTATCTACGGTTTGGTTCTTTTCTCGAATCCAGATTCCTTCATAGATGTGAATGCGATTAAGATCTTCCTGTCCCGCAATCCGGTGCCTACTCTTCTGGGTGATATCTTGCATGCCCTCTATACTCGTATTGTGCGAAGAAGAGGGACTCTCATGTGTTGCATGCCGCTGCTGGCGAGGTGGTTTATTTCGCACCTCCCCAAGTCTGTGTTGAAGAATGAGGAAGGTTTAGGATGGTCTTACAGAATAATGTCCCTCGCCCATACAGACATTATTTGGAGTTCTAAGGCTATGGAAAGCGTTGCTGTCATTGATCGATGTGGGGGATACCCTAATGTCCCGTTGCTTGGAATCAGAGGGGGATAACCTACAGTCCTTGTTTGGCTTTGCAACAATTTGGTCGTGCTCGGAGAGACGGTCCTCATGAGCTACTTCTTACAGATATTGCATTTGACTACAAGGAAGACGTTAACGAGCATCACCGAAGGTTTATACGAGCTTGAGGCATGGTGAACAGGTCTGACCCTCAAGAGCTAGGACCAAGGACTTCTCTCCCTATGCAACCTTATCTCCAGTGGGTCCGAGCTCGTGCTCAGAAGCTTGGGATGCCTTATGAAGCTGTGTTGCCAGTGATTGTGGAGCCTACCAATGAAGAGGGCATTCCTTATACAGTCATTTACCCCTACATGCCCACTGATCTTGGAGCATTAAAGAGATCCTGGATTCAGTTGAAAGAGGAGAGGGATACCTACCGGGAGAAGTACCATGAGCAAGAAAGGAAGATCTTGAAGCTCACGAGGCAACTTGAGAATGAAAGGATAATCAATGACTACGTTAGCACGAAGGGGAAGCGTCCATGGGATTTCTGATTTTGCTTTCCTTAGTTTAGATTTGTTTTCCAGTTATTTCTTTTGTAACGCCCCAAAGGCATTGTTAAACATTTTTACAAGTTAATCTAATAAAGTTTGTTTTATTTTTGTTTTAAAAATTTAAATCTCCCAAAGTTTTTGAAATCATTACATACGCATCCCATTATCATGCACATCATTACAGGTTTCTCATCTCCTTCGCTGTTTATTTCAGAATGAAATGTCTTCTGAAATACCTATTGATCAAGCCATCAAAGCTCTTCAGGCACGGAATGCCCAATTCCAAGAGATGTTCTTGAACTTGGATAAAGGGCAAGAGGATTTGAAGACTCTCATCCTGAAGGAAAAGAAGAAGAAGAAGAAGAAAAAGGTGGTTCTTCTGAATATGGGTAACAGATTTGGGAATAGGTTGCGACAGGAAGTTGATCTGTCTCTTTCATCCAAAGGAGAGGAGGACCAAGAGGAAGAAAAGGGTCCCAGTCCTATGGTCTCTGATAATGATACTGATTTTGATGATGAGCAGGCTGAGGATAGGTACAAACAACTCGAAGACCGTTTGAGCGCTATGGAGATTCAGAAGATACCTGGTTTGGACTTCGGAGATCTGGGACTAGCATCTGGGGTGGTGATCCCTCATAAGTTTAAAGCTCCGGTTTTTGCTAAGTACGATGGAGTATCCTGTCCAAAACTCCATCTCCGCTCGTACGTCAGAAAAATACAACCTTACACTGCTGATAGAAACTTGTGGGTACATTTCTTTCAAGATAGTCTGTCAGGGACTCAGCTTGAATGGTTTTATCAATTAGAAGGATCTAATGTCCGAAATTGGAGGACCTTGCTACTGCTTTTTACAAACAGTATCAGTATAACGCCGACCTTGCTCCCACTCGTACTCAGCTTCAGGGTATGTCTATGGGTGCAAGCGAAGGCTTTAAGGACTATGCTCAGAAGTGGAGAGACTTGGCTGGAAGAGTCCAACCCCATTTGTCTGATAGGGAGTTGGTTGACATATTTCTGGGGACGCTATCTGGTCCATTCTTCAATCATCTGATTGGCAGTTCGTCTTATGGGTTTACTGAGTTGATTTTGACTGGGGAGAGAGTAGAAGCTGGTATCCGAAGTAGTAAAATACAGAAAGATACTTCATCAAGTGCAATAAAGAATCCATTCACCGGTAAGAAAGAAGCTAGTGCAGTCTACAGCTCGAGGAGCCAAAGCAGACCTGAACACCGTCAAGCAGTAAATGCGGTAGTAATATCAAGACCCACAGTTGCCCCACAATGCAACAATCAGCAAAGAATGGAGAGACCGTAGAGACAGTACACTCGGTTTAATATGACCTTGTCTCAAATTCTACCACAGTTGTAGAAGACCAACCTGGTAACTCTGAGGGAAGCCCCAAAGAATCCCAGTACCACATCTCCGCTATATAATCTGAACGCCCGTTGCGCCTATCACTCTGATAGCCCAAGTCATGATACAAATAACTGTTGGGCCTTGAAGAATAAAATGCAAGATTTGATCGAAGCTAAAGAGATTGAGTTTGACGCTACAGAGAAGCCCAGCGTCATAACTGCTCCTATACCCAAACATGGTCATGGGGTAAAAGTTGTGGATGATGATTTATTTGTGACCTCTGTGGAAGACATTTCTACTCCTTTGATGACAGTTAAGAAGAATCTATTGTTTGCCGGTTTATTTTCGGGTTGTGGCGAAGGCTTCCACATGTGTTCAGTTCTTCCTACGGGTTGCCACTTATTGAGATCAGGTGTTCAACGCCTGATGGATAACAAAGAGATCCTGTTCGAGAAGACTTTGATTCCATTAATTCCAAATAAAGATGTTGCCATCATAACCATTTCCGCCAATCCTTCCAAGGCTTCCTCGAGAAATCCTGTTAGGATTACACTCGTTCCGAGAATCGCTCTGTTGATCATTACTATCCCTGGTCCTATCCCACACACTTCGGATAAGGCTATCCCTTGGCACTATGGGGCCGATGTGTATTACCATGGAGTTAAGCAAGACTTAAAGATTGAAGAGGCTGATGCTGATATCAGCAATATTGTCGGGGCTAGCAAGGTCACCAGAAGTGGAAGACTCTTTTCTCCCAAGATTTCCCCTCTGACTGTCCATAAACCTATTGTCACTCCATCTGCTAGTACATCAGCTATTATCCCAGTTCCCATTCTAGTTATCACCCCTGTCGCCGAGTCATCTGACACTCGGGGCAAAGAAATCAGAGGTGAGCCTGCCCGGACGGAGGCGCCTAAGAAGATCATTGTAGAAACCTCTAAGAAGGAGATAGAGGAAATTCTGAAGATTATCAAGAAGAGTGACTACAACGTAGTCGAGAAGCTGGGGCAAACCCCGTCAAAAATCTCCATGTTGTCCTTGTTATTGTGTTCGGAAGCCAATGCAAAGGCTTTAATTGCTTTCCTAAAAACTGTGTATGTGCCGCAGGAAACTTCTGTCGATCAATTCAAAGACTGTGTAGCTAGTTTGATTGCCGACAATGGGTTCGGTTTCTCAGACGCAGATCTAACTGCTAAAGGAAGAAATCACAATGATGCTCTGCACGTCTCGATCGAGTGCAGGGGCACCACTCTGGCCCACGTACTGGTGGATACTGGGTCCTCATTAAATGTCTTGCCAAAGAAAGCATTAGATCGTTTGGACTGTGAAGGTTTGGTTCTGAAGCCGAGTAATGTTGTGGTTAGAGCTTTCCATGGGTCAAAAAGTATGGTGCACATGGAGGTGGACGTCCCTGTTAAAGTTGGCTCTCATACTTTTGCATCTACTTTCTACGTGATGGATATCCGACCATCATATTCTTGCTTGCTGGTTTGCCCTTGGATTCATAAGGCTGGGGCAGTGACTTCTACGCTCCGTCAGATGTTGAAATATCCAGTAAAGGGGAAGGTCGTCATGGTACAAGGTGAGGAGGAGTACATGGTGAGTCATCTTAATTCCTTTCTCTATGTGGAGATGGATGGGGAATTCATCGAAACCCCGTGTCAGAACTTTGAAGAAGTCCCCCAGACTCTGGCATCGACTGAAGTTGCTACTGATAAACCTCCGATAAGATGGCTTCCCTCAAGGATGCTAGGGCTGTAATTGAAAAAGGTGGGTGTGCAAATTGGGGTCAGCACCCTAACTTTGCACACAAAACTGACAAGTTTGGTTTGGGCTTTACTGCAGAGGCTCAAAAGGTTGTTCGACGCGCACGAATTGGAAGACCTCCTCTGCACATCAGTAATCAGGGAGTGAATGCAATTGAGGATGATGAAGAAGAGTCAGATATCGACAGCTGGATTTACCCGACTACCAACAGTGGATTGAACAACTGGACGACGAAAGACTTCGTGCCCGTTTCTTTTATTACACAG
The DNA here is from genome assembly GCA_948472305.1 of Vicia faba. Lineage (NCBI taxonomy): Eukaryota > Viridiplantae > Streptophyta > Magnoliopsida > Fabales > Fabaceae > Vicia > Vicia faba. Next base: position 139,186 of record CATIWC010000784.1, on the reverse strand, counting down.
TAATTGACTTTTATTTTGAGATTTGTAACAGACAATTTGAAACTTTATGACCCGGTGCCTTGCCCGAGGCCCCTTGGATTTGTTTGTGAGGGTTTATTATTTGTCATTTTCATATATCATCAATAAAGCATTGGACGTTTTCTTGCATTACAAATTTTGCGCTCCTTGTTTTTCTTTTTCTATCTTGCACTTTATCAAAGCAGCTATTGTCTTGCACACACTCACATATCATAATGAAGATCCACATCCACTCTGGATCCCATTGATAACAACTCTGCTATTGTCAGTTATGACTTTGAAATTCCGATCAACCAAGCCGGGGACGAAGGTGACGATGATTGTGAAGTGCTTGGGGAACTTGCTAGACTGTTACTACAGGAAGAGAGGGCCATACAGCCTCATGAAGAGCCAGTGGAATCAGTAAATTTGGGTACAGAGGAAGACAAGAAAGTGGTCAAGATAGGTGCAAATCTGGAGCCTAGTGTCAAGCAGCAGTTGATACAGATGCTACGCGACTATGTTGAGATCTTCGCTTGGTCTTATAAAGATATGCCTGGTTTGGACACTGATATTGTGGTACACCGCCTGCCAACCAAAGAAGACTGTCCTCCGGTAAAGCAGAAGGTTCGCCGTATGTGCCCTGAGATGTCTGAGAAAATCAAAGCTGAAGTCATGAAACAGTTTGACGCCGGGTTTCTAGCTGTCACTTCTTACCCACAGTGGGTTTCCAACGTGGTTCCAGTGCCAAAGAAGGATGGTAAGGTACGAATGTGTGTGGACTATAGAGATCTGAACAGGGCGAGCCCCAAAGACGATTTCCCACTGCCTCGCATTGATGTTTTGGTCGACAACACCGCGCAACATAAGATATTCTCCTTTATGGATGGTTTTTCCGGTTACAATCAGATTAAGATGGCTCCCGAGGACATGGAGAAGACAACTTTCGTTACACAGTGGGGCACCTTCTGTTACAAAGTAATGCCTTTCGGGTTAAAGAATACTGGGGAAATTTATCAGCACGCCATGGTCGCTTTGTTCCACGACATGATTCACCATGAGATTGAGGTTTACGTTGATAACATGATTGCAAGGTCCCAGACTGAAGAAGAACGCCTTGACCATCTCCAGAAACTGTTCGACTGGCTGAAGATGTACAAGCTGAGGTTAAACCCGAACAAGTGAACCTTTGGGGTAAGGTCTGGTAAGCTGCTGGGTTTCATCGTTAGTGATAAAGGTATTCAAGTGGATCCTGCAAAGATAAAGGTTATACAGGAGATGCCATCTCCCCGAACAGAAAATGAAGTCAGAGGCTTTTTTGGACGTCTGAACTACATCGCCCGATTCATTTCACATCTGACTACTACCTGTGAACCAATCTTCAAGCTGCTGAAGAAAGATCAAGTAGTAAAATGGAATGATGAATGTCAGGCCGCTTTCGAAAGGATCAAGGAGTACCTCCAAGAGCCTCATATCATGATGCCTCCAGTTGAAGGAAGACCTTTGATTTTTATACTTGACAGTACTGGATAATTCAATGGGGTGTGTGATGGGGCAGCATGACGAGTCTGGCCGAAAAGAGCATGCTATTTACTACCTTAGCAAAAAGTTTACCGACTGTGAGACCCAATACTCATTGCTCGAGAAAACTTGCTGCACTTTGGCATGGGCTACTCGCCGGCTGAGACAGTATATGATGACTCACGTTACCCTATTGATATCAAAAATGGATCCAATCAAGTATATCTTCGAAAAGCCTGCCTTGTCCAGAAGAATAGCAAGATGGCAGATGATCTTAACTGAGTATGACATCCAATACACAACCCAAAAAGCAATCAAGGGAAGTGTGTTGGAAGATCATTTGGCGCATCAGGCCGTTGATGATTACAAATCCATGAATTTCGAGTTCCCATATGAGAACATCATGTTGGTGACCGACTGTGGAGAACCTAGACCAGATGAAGGACCTGAGGAAGGATCCCGATGGTCCATGTATTTTGAAGGAGCCTCAAACGCGTTAGGTAATGGCATTGGCGTCGTGATCATATCTCCCGAGGGTTGTCATACTCCGTTCACCGCCCGATTATGTTTCAACTGCACCAACAATATGGCGGAGTATGAAGCGTGCATCATGGGTCTTCGAGCAGCTATCGACCTAAGGATTAAGCTCTTTAGTGTATTCGGAGATTCTTCTCTAGTGATCAGTCAGATCAAAGGCGAGTGGGATACGAAACACCCAAATCTTATTCCTTACAAAGAGTATGTTTTGACTTTGCTCCCACACTTTAAGGAGATAACCTTTGAACATTTCCCCAGAGAGGAGAATCAGTTAGCGGACGCGCTAGCTACCATGTCTTCCATGTTCAAAGTCAGGTGGGACAATGAAGCTCCCCAGATTACCATTGAGAGGTTGGATGAACCCGCACATTGCTGTGACATTGAGACTGAAGAGGTAGCAGATAAACCCTGGTTTCATGAGGTAAAGAGGTATCTTGAGGCTCAAGAGTACCCCGAGGGTGCATCTGTTAATGATAAGAAGTTTCTGAGGAGGTTCGCTGCGAAGTTCTTCATCAGTAATGGGATTCTTTACAAGCGTAACCATGATTCAACCTTACTGCGATGTATGAACAAAAACGAGGCAGAAAGGATTATGGAAGAATTACATGAAGGTACTTTCGGAACACATTCCAGTGGATATACCATGGCAAAGAAAATCCTACGGGCAGGATATTATTGGTCTACTATGGAAGCCGATTGTTATCAGCATTCTCGGACCTATCATAAATGCCAAGTCTATGCTGATAAGGTGCACGTACCTCCAGTTCCTATGAATTTCTTGACAGCTCCTTAGCCCTTTGCAATGTGGGGCATCGACATGATCGGCGAGATCAGACCTACTGCGTCTAACGGGCATCGTTTCATCCTGGTAGCTATTAATTACTTTACAAAGTGGGTTGAGGCAGCTTCCTTTGCTACAGTAACCAAGAATGTTGTGGCGCGGTTTATCCGACACAATATAATCTGTCGATACGGTGTTCAAGAGAGGATCATTACGGACAATGGTACAAATCTCAACAATACAATTATCACCGAGCTCTGCAAACAGTTTAGGATACAGCATCATAACTCTTCTCCTTACCGGCTGAAGATGAATGGGGTTGTTGAAGCGGCTAATAAGAACATCAAGAAGATTGTGCAGAATATGACTATGACTTACAAAGACTGGCATGAGATGCTACCGTTCGCTCTTCGTGGGTACCGTACCTCAGCACGGACGTCAACAGGGGCAACACCCTAATCTTTGGTGTATGGCATGGAGGCAGTCTTACCCATTGAAGTCCAGATACCCTCTCTCTGGATTATGAAGGATGCAGGTTTGAGCAAGGACGATTGGATCCAGACCCGGCTTGATCAGCTGAACTTAATCGATGAAAAGAGACTTACTGCTATTTGTCATGGTCAAACATATCAAAAGCAAATGATCAAGGCATTTAACAAGAAAGTTAGACAACAAGAGTATCAAGTCGGGGATCTGGTGATCAAACGCATCATATTGCCGCAAGGTGATCCCAGGGGAAAATGGACTCCTACATACGAAGGGCCATTTGTGGTTAAGAACATTTTCTCGGGAGGAGCTATGATTCTAACCACTATGGATGGCGACGACCTTCCTCACCCCTCCAATGCAGACATAGTGAAAAAATATTATGCATAATCAAAGACCCGCTAGGTTGACTGGCCTAGGCAAAAATAAGGGCTTCGCGGCGAACCAAAAGGGTTCGGGCAAAAGTAAGGGATGAAAATGAAAAAATATGTACACCCGGCAAGTCGAAAACCTGAAAAGGCGGCTTGGGCAAAAAAGGGTATCCCGATGGACTGAAAACTCGAAAGGGCGGTCCAGGAAAAAATTAGGGATTAAAGCGCAACACTATGTCTCATTGGATTATCTTGCAACCATACTTCGGTATCGACTATCAAGCTCGGACGGCACCGATCAATCTGATCTACCTTCAACCAAGTAGCAAAGTGATGAGACGCTCGAAGATATAAAGGCAATAGCAGAGTTGGAACCCAGTGGGATTGTTCACATAGATGTTTTTCTTTGTTTTTCACAAATTGTATAATTTCTATCTTTCGGCAGCATTCTCTTACTAGGATGTCAGCCTCTTGTAAAAAACGCCTATTACAGGCCAACTTCAAAATCAATACAATTCATTTTACAATAAATTTCAAAGTTGTTTTTCTTTTCCTGTTTTGTTTTGCAAGAACGTCCAATGGTTCATTTTTTATATATGCATTTGAAAATATGTTGCTCATAAATATTTACATACGAAACAAAAGACGATTACTCGTAATTCCAGGAACAGGGGAAAACAAGAAATGTCCAAACCTTACAGATGCTCTATTCACCAGGTACAGGGATAGACCCAGCTGAAGAATATGACTAAAGGTACATACACTCCGCGCAGGGTAAAAGGTATCTAAACTTGGTGTTAATTCTCCCCAAGCAGAGTTCATCTATCACCAACAATGGAAGACTATCCCCAGTGGAGTTTATTTCTTCCACAAGCAGAGACTCAATCCCCAACAAGGGTTCATTATTTTCAGCAACGGTAATTCATCCCCAGCCGAGGTTATTTCTCCAAATCAGCTGATCTTCTAGCAGAGTCTCTCTTCCCCACAGAGTCCTTCTCTCGCCAGTTTATTCTCCAGCTGAGTTTTTCTCCCGCCATTTATTCTCAAATCATCTTCGATCGTTATCCCCAGCAAGAATGAAGAATTCAACTCCTTGCACTCTCCAGCAGCCGTCCGAGATTTTTTTCCCCAGCTAGAGAACATCATAAGAACATTGCATATTTATACATCATGGCACATGCATAAGCATCATACAGCACAATCTCGTTTATTTTGAGAACATCATTATTCTATACATGTTATGCATCATGACATTACATACAACTAACTCTTTAGCTTTTAGGAAAGTACAATCCAAATTCTCACAAGTTTTCTCTGGTTCAGTCAAATCAATGCTAAAGATTTCTATTCCAGTTCAATCTATGAAGCCCGGATCTGACAGAATAGTATCTTGATTTCCCCATCATATTGTGAAGCCCGGAGAACGACCGGATAACAGTATCAAATACCGCGAAGCCTGGAATCAACTAGATATTGGTTTATCTTAAATTCAAGCTATGAAGCCCGGATTCGACCGGATAATAGTTTAACCCCCAGCAAGTTATTGTGAAGCCTAGATTACGACCAGATAGCAATACAAGACACCATGAAGCCTGGACTCGACCAGATAATGGTATAATACATCATAAAGCCTGGATTACGACCAGATAGCGGTAAAAGACACTGAAGCCTGGGACTACGACCAGATAACAATAAGGGACACTGTGAAGCTTGGATTTCGACCAAATAGCAGTCTACCCGGCCAATTACTATGAAGCCCGAAAGTCGATCAGATATTAGTAGGCCTTAAAAGTCAAATGGAATCCCGGATGCGATTGGATAACCACTTGATTTCTTCTGAAGCCTAGAATACGACCAGATAAGAAGTAAAGTATTGTGAAGCCTGGAATTGACCAGATAGCAGTACAGGACACCATGAAGCCTGGATTCGACCAGATAATGGTATGAGACATCGTGAAGCCTGGATTATGACCAGGTAGTGGTAAAGGACACAGAAGCTTGGAATCGACCAGATAACAATATAAGATGCTGTGAAGCTTGGATTTCGACCAAATAGAAGTTTACTTGGACAATTACTAAGAAGCCCAGAATCGACCAGATATTAGTGTGCCCTAAATTCAAGTTGAAGCCCGGATGCGACCGGATAACAACTTAATTCCTTCTGAAGCCTGGATTACGACCAGATAAGAATTGAGAAATTGCGAAGCCTGGAGAACGATCGGATAGCAAATTTAATCTTATCTCCCCGTTAAGTCACTGTAAATCCTGGAGTATGACCAGATAGCAGTCGATCTTATCACTATGAAGCCTGGATCACGACCAGATAGTAGTTCATTTTCACCTCTTCGACCAAGAGACGATCCCCCAGTAGAATAACGGACGACCGAAGCTCCTAAAATTCAACTTTTCCTCAAGACAGAGACTAGCATTCCCCAGCGAAATCCTCCTCAACAACAGGAATGCAAACTCTCGCTAAGGAATCTCTTATGCGATCGACACTCCTTCTGATGGCATCGTTAAGCCCATCTTCCGTCATCAATCTCCAAATGGCATCTATAAGCCCATTCCCGAAATCATAAGACAAGTACCACTTCATGCGAGTGCAAATTTCTGGGCACTCTAGTGTCCAATCATCTTCTACCTTCGGATCACGAAAGGCAAGCAAGCCAATCTACATCCTCAAGTTTAAGAAGATTGAACAGGGGAAGTTGTTGTACACCAAAATTTTCCCTCCCATATTTCTCAATGCATTCCAAGTGAAGTCTTCAAATTGAGGAAGTCCAAGGGTTGACTAGACAAACTCTCTCCTAAGGCAGTTTACCTCAAATTAGGGTTTTATATTGCATCAAGATACTTGAGTCCAAGGGATCCCAAATTCTCACCATTGTCCTAATATGTTCTCAAGATCATCCATGTCAAGTTTCAAGCCCTACAGAGAAAGTTTGCTCAGTCAATGGCTCAAAAACTTGAAAATCGACTGTGTTAGGGCAAAAGTCAACTGTGTCATACATACAGTCAAACTTCAAGATTTTTGGTCAACATCCTCATTTTGAAGTATTATTCATCATTTGATCAAGGGTTGATCATGATTCCTCAAGGATTTCTCACAATTCATCAAAACCCAAAAGTTGCTAAATTATGGTTTTATAGGAAAAGTCAACCCAACTTTGACCAAGCATAACTTTCTCATATTTTATTATAAATGACCCATCCAAAGCTCATTTTTAATAGGATGCAATTCCCTACAATTCATCTTCATATCCCAAGTTCAAAATATGCACTCCCAAGAAGTTATGAATTTGGACATTATAGGTCATTTTGAAAAGTCAACAAAAACGTCTTTTTTGTCAAAGCTTCATACATGAACATGGAAGACTAAATTGAGATGAGACCAAAAGGGTTGCTTATAGGACATCTTGATATTTCTAAAAAGTCCAAGAACACATCTCTAGGATCAAAATTGAAGGAGTTATGCATTGGTGAAGTTGACCTTTTTTGCAAAATTGCCAAAAGTCAAATATGCCTCAAATTGCAATTTTTGTCAAATGGGCCCAACTTTTTGTGCTTGTATTGAGTTTGTAACATGGTCCACGACCCATGATCCTTCCCACTTGCCTTTATTTTACTTTTGTCATTTATTTTGATTTTTATATCAATTAAATCAAATTAAATCAAAATAAAATCATGAAAATATCAAAATCATTTAAACCTTGAGATTTTGTGCATATTTCAGGTCCATGAATAGCTGGCAATGAGATCAAATCGTGCAAGGCTTGTTTGTACACAAAAAGATTGAGTTTTTCTTGATTTAGAAAGATTTGAATAAGAATCAAATCATGATTCAATCACCTTAATTGAAAAAGATTTGGAGCAAATTTGTAACCCTAATCCATTCAAGGATACATATAGAACATTTGCAGACCAAAAGGACAAGGATTGGAGGCGTGAGAAGCTGAGAAAAAACTTGAAAACAACTCAACAAAAGTGGCAATCAAATTTCATAGTTCCAGGCTCTTTCAAGCTATTCCAAGCATACCATTCACTTGTTGGACGTCTAGGGACTCTATCCCAATCATTAGCAAGTGTTTTCGTGCCCAAAAACATATTGTAAGCACCTCAAGATATCGTTACTTTCTTGAAATTTAATATCATGATTCTGGCATTTGTAGCATGAATTCTTTACATATTCTTGTTCATTGAAATATTTGCAAGCTAATGGTAATGATCAATTGCGTTTTTGTTAGCCATACAGAGATATGCCATGATTAGGGTTTAGGGTTCGTTTTTAGGGGTTTTGATTGCAGGGACAATTGGCCATGAAGAGTGGTACCATGATGCTCGTGAAGTTGTCACGAGTTGATTGGTACCCTTGGAATCAATTTATCATGCGTGCAGTGGATTTTGGAAATACGCAGGGCTATAGCTACAGACTTTTGTCTGTAGGTAAAAGTCTTGGACTTTTGGCAACGGAGAGAGGAAGAAGAAGGGTAGCGTGGCACCCCCTGGCTGGTCCATTCAAACTTCACGCGCTTTTGTTATCCATTATCTTGTTTTCCAATATATTAATTGTTGTTTATTTCAGATACAAAAGAATCAGCCAGCCCATTTGGCAAGCACGCTATGGCCAGATGCTAAAGGGCCTGGGTTCGATCCCTAGGTCCCCTTGTTCTTCAATATTATTTTTCTATGCATATTTCCATGCGCAGGCTTCTAGGACATCCACCATACGTCCTCATTGATCAGCCAGCCAGATGTCCAACAAACCAAATCTAACGCCTAGCACATGAAGGTCTACCATGCACCCTAGTCAAGCTAATACACCAGATCTGGGAAGTCAAACATGGACCAAGGCATATTGGGCTTATTGACACCCCCCTTTTACTTTTGATATCAGGCCCATTTCTCTCTTTTCTTCTATATTTATTTTATTTATTCAATTTTGTTTAAAATATTTTCTAACATAAAAATTAATTCTTTTTTATAAAAAACTCATAAAATCAATTTTCACCAAATTAGAATTTAGGTTTTTTTATTTATTTTGTCAAAATGAATTTAGTATTAGTTTAATTTGATTTTAGGGTAACTTTAATCTTTTTTGTAAATAAATTAAAATTAATTAGAAAATTAGGATGTGTTTGATTTAATTTTTATTTTCTTTTCTTAAAATAACCAAAATATAAAAATAGGCCAAATTAATTGTTTTTCTTAATTTACATTAATTAGTAATTAGGTTTGTATTTATTTAATTAAAACCTTATTTTTCTCAAAATAATCAAAAACAACCAAAAAATGATTTTTCTTGCAATTATGTTTAGACGAGGTCAAAACCCTAATTTCTCTCGTTCTCGACTCATCGCGCATTTATTTATTTTTACGATATTAATGTAACTGCTCATGGGATGTAATAGTTTAATTAGGACTTTTCGTTTATTTATTGTTTTACGGGTTTTTGGCTATGTAATTAATCCCCCTCCCCGAAGCCTTGTAATAGCGTACTTTTATTTCTCGCATTTTAATTTTCGCAAATATTAACTGTTAGATGTATGATAATAGGATTGCATGACAAAGACTGTATGTTAATTTTAAAATGGTTAGCAAACCCTAAATGTGCAAAGATAATAATTTGAAATCAAGTCACTCGCACATGCGCACTCCTAGGGTATACTCTCACTTCGGTTGCCTTCGGTAAACGATCATTAAGTATAGGGTGTCTTAGTGGTTGCCCTCATGTCTAAACAAAGATCAAATGTACCGTTCAGAAATGTTGCCTCGGAAATGTTGCCTCAGAAATGTTTCCTCGAATATGATCTTAAGACATTAGGGTTATTACTAAGACGTCCTAACATTACTTTGGTGATCATATGTCCCTTTCGAATTGACCCTTACAACTCCAACGACGGTGCTACCTACTCACTAATAGTGGGATAGCGTTGTCTAAAGGAAACAAGAATAGAAACATTATTTTTTCGAGTAGGTAGATGCTAGTAGGTACTTGCTCAAAATCAAACTTTTTCACACTTACACTCCTTTTCAAACAAAGTTTTCAAAACGACTTCGTAACACTCTTGAAGACAGAAGCAAGGGTTAAATCGAAGTAAAACAAAACAACTTTTCAAAACACACAAACACGGAAGCAATTTTTAAAATGATGAGCAAGTACCTAAGAGCCCGTAGAAAACTACGGATAAAAAGGGTGCTAATACCTTCCCTTTCTATAATCTACCCCCCGTACCCAAAATCTCGAAAAAGGAATTTTTCTGTGCTTTTTTCCTTTCCAGTTGGATAAAATAAAAGTCGGTGGCGACTCTTTCTTACAGCGACATTTTGCGAACACAAACGTAACCAGCATTTTCCTAAAATAGTCCGGTTATGCCACCGTATCACAGGGACGCTTTAGCAAAGACCCTCGGATCCAAAGATCATAGTCACTCGATGACCCTTCGGTGTTGCCTTTTGGTAAATTATCTAGTCCCTTAAACAAAATTGCTAAAGCTTCTCTATATATTGCCTTTATGACTGTATGATGACCCACGAATGTCCCTCATACATTCAAACGACTATGGCTACCTACTCACTAATAGTAGGACGGTCTTGTCTAAATTAGATAGTTGTTAGATGCTTGCTCAAAAACAAACTTTTACACTTACACAAAACACTTTCAAAAACATTTTCAAATTCTTTATCAACACTCTTGAAGACCAATACAAGAGTTATCATAAAGCAAATCGCCTTACTACTGGCATTTCAAAAACTTTTCAAAACACACAAAACACAAGGTATTTTCAAATGAGCTAAGCATCTAAGAGCCCGTAGAAAACTACGGATGGAAAGGGTGCTAACACCTTCCCTTTCCCTAATCTACCCCCCTTACTCAGAAAACTCTCGAAAGGTCTTTTTCTTTTCTTTTCACCCTTTCATTTGTTAGGATAAAATAAAAATCGGTGGCGACTCTTGCTTACTGCAACATTTGCGAACATAAATGCAAAACCAGTATAACAGTCGGTTTTGCCACCGTATCACAGAACTGGCAACTCTGCTGGGGAATCCTGAAAAGTGGGGTTACCTTAGAGCTTAGGTCATATTTAATTTGCTTTCCTTGTATGCTTTGATTTCTTTATCTTTAAGGGTTTTGCTTGGGTTTACTTGTAAAGATCCAACATATGGATCTGGGGCACCTTTTAAGTAAGTAGCAATAGATCGTGGGGATTGTGCAGGGTATACCGACACGGTTGAAACGATAGATACGTTAGTGTGACACATTTATTGGTACCGGTAGCCCTTGAGTAGCCAAGGAGAATACAGGGCTGCTGTGTGGTGTCATGAAGCACCAACTGACCTTAGAACCTTTAATTGAACAACTTGGCCATTAGGAAGTTGTGAGATAACCGGCTTTGGTGCAGTCCGAAGTTGGTTGATACTCGATACTACACTCATTGAGATCTGACTTCTGGGATATTCCGGTCGCCAATAAAGAGGCTTGCACTGAAACAATACCCGGTGAAGAAAGATCAGTGACATTGAGATCCCCTAGAACACGGTTACTATTAATAAGACAAGTTGAACCAACTAAAACTTCAAGAGGGTACTTACCTACAAACCCCATGCAAGCCAGAACTTAAGGCTACTTATGTGACTTGTTTGTATTCACTGTCTAACAACTTGAACTCATTTCAGGGCTATGTTTGTACTCCTTGCAGGACTTGTTTGTAGTCTTTATCCAATAACTTGGATTTCCTACAAGACATACTTGTGTTCATCACCCTAGATTTTTGCTTAATGCATAGCATACACATTATAGAATCATACCATAGCATTTCCTTAACCATTTCAAGGATCTCAAGGGCATGTGATGCAGGTTAGGCGTCTAGCAAGGGGCAAGGGGATTTATTTTCCTTTAGCCAATTCCTTCAAAATATACCAGCACAACAACTTGATCCAGGGGCTACGACTCACTCGATGTGGTGAGCTGGATTCTTATAGAAGTACATTCAACAATACAAAGTTCTTCCATCAAAGTCGCAGTCAAAATTCAACTCCTAAAATTTTCTTGTGTTTACCCCGTGAGGTCCTTGAAAACATTGCATCCACACATCATGCATGTGATTACCTAACAGGTCTTCCAGTACGAGTTTCTCATGTCCTTGCTATTTATTTCAGCAAGGAAAATGGATTTCAAACAGAACAACAGAGATCTCGAAACTCAGGACGCCCAGTTCAAGGAAATGTTCCTGAACCTATCCAAGGGGCAAGAAGAATTAAAAGCACTCCTCAACGGTAATCTGACCAAGAAACATCCTGACAACAACAAAGATGACCAGTTGGAACAACTGTAGGCTGAGATGGGAAGGATGAGAATCTAGTTGAGTAATCAAATGGCTCTTATCTAAAATTTAGCTTGAGGACATGAAGAGTTGAGGATTCACATCAGTAAGCTTCATCAAGATGGATGTAATCGTATGAAGCAAATAATCAAGGTTGGCGATCAAGTCATTAATCAGCCCCTGATGAGACAAGAAGTTGGCTTGATAGATAGTAGACCTTTATAAAACGTTGCTACGTCACAACCTCGTCAACAAAGACAGGGTAATCAGCATAAGCGGAATACATCTAAAAGACATTTTAGCAAAATCAATGTGTCATTGGCTCAATAATTGTAATACGTGTTGGAGGCCAAGCTGGTTACGTTAAAGGATCCTCCCAAGAATCCCAACACTGCTTCCCCAATGTACAATCCAAGTGCAAGGTGTGCGTACCATTCCAACAGTCCTGGGCATGACACTAATAGCTGTTGTACATTGAAAAATAAGATTCAAGACTTGATCGACGAAGGAGTGCTAGAGTTTACACAAGATGGTCAAGCTGAATTCTTCTACCATCCCTCCAAGGCACACCATTTGAAGTGACAAGTTTAGACAAAGAGGCTTTTTGTTCATTTGAATTCTCAATTTGTAATTTTCTTTTGATTGTTTAAACATTTATTTATGTTAAGCTTTGTTATTTCATCAATGCATTGCATATGTTTGTCTTGAATTAATTCATTCGTATCTGTAGCAGTAGAAATGTTTAAGACTAAGCCATTGGATTGACTAGATTTATACAGATCAAAAATAAAAATCTCCACCGCGCTTTATTATTTCCAAAGGAATGGGAAAAGAGCGAGTAACCTAAAAAGAGGGGGAAATATTCAAGGTAAGGGGGTTGGTTATGCAAAGGGAACGTATTAGCACCCTAAACATCTACGATACTCTGCATGAACCTCTTTGAAAAATCTGTATATTTTGGCTATAAAATGTTGTATAAAAAATAGATGGTGGAGGTGAGAAAAGAAGTATTTTTATGATTTTTGTACCTGCCGCGGTTGTGAACCTTTAGCGCCTACGTACCACCTTTCATGCAATAGCGAATCAGGGTACACGTAGTTCCTCTTTTAAAAATTTTGAAACACAAGTGTGTTGGTTAATTTTATGAGATAAGACATCATCCTCATTGTCCGTGTGGAAAACATACTTACTACCTATAATTATGAGAAAGGAGAATTTGCATCATCTCAAAGTGGAGGATATGGCTTGGATTTTAAAATCAACAATTCCTCACTCAACACCCAAGTGGAAAATTTCTCTCTTCACTACATATTATAGAAGTATAGTTGTTTGCATCACTACAAGGATTGACAAGAGTCTAATCTTTTAAGAAAGATTTTAAGACAAAATGGAAAAATAATTTGAAATGAGATTGGTTGACTTTTAGTTTTATCACAAAAAAAAAATTCAAGGCATTATTAAATTGATTGAGGTTTATTTATGAAAATCATTTTTTGAAAATACATGGACCTAAGTCCAAGTTTATTATGAAAGTGGTTTAAGTTTAAAAAAACAATAAGAGTTTTCAAAAGGAGAGAGAAGATTTTTGAAATTAAAGAAGATGGGAGGAGAAGAAGAGACTATCCTAAAGCATAAGGTAAAAAGCTAGGGATAAGAACCATCTAACCAACAAGAAGCCAATACTTGACATTATGAGTCAAGATAGAATTCTCATTCTTTGGATTGAAACCAAGCAAGCAAAGATACTAGACCTCTTGAGAGAACCAAACTTTAAGTGTATTAAGTCTTCACAAAAATTGGGCAGAGTAATGGCTGTATACGGGTGAATTCCAAATTACAAACAAAGAGTGTAATCACAATAACCTACACACAAAATAAACAAACAACCCAATGTCTTGAGGTAAACCTCAAGAACTCCAGACAAAATATCAATTAAGGTCATAAGGTCTCCAACATAGGCCAAGGTTTTTATTACTAAGTCCAAGAAGTTCAATACTCCATAATGCAAAGGATAGTAACCAAATATTCCAAGTATCATTAAAGCATTTTATGGTTCAGGTTGATTATTAGGTGTATTAAAAGAGAAAAGAAGAGCTCAAGTGAGAAAAATAAAAATGACAAGAATATAAATGCTCAAGTGAGTAAAATAAAAGTGGCATGAAATGTAATGCTTAAAGTAAATGGTACATAAAGCATAAAAAATAAAAGCATAAAGTAAAAACAATTTAATAATTAGTGGTTAGTTGGATGACCATCTTGAAACTTGCATTTGGAACTCATTACAAGATTGGTAGAACCAAATCCACCATACAACAAGTTGCATTTGCTTTTTATCAAGTATATCATCCATTTGGAATCCTCAAAAATAACATGTAATGATCAATGATGTTTAAGTGATCCGCTTTGACCAAAATTGATGAAGATCCATTAGAGGATTGGTAGAACCAAAGCCTTCGCATAATGAATCTCAAGGTTATTGGATCAAGGAGATCAAATTAACATACTTGGGCTTGCAAACATAGGTTTGGGCCACGAATGATCATTTATTTGAATCGGGACAAAATTTAGCGCTATATTAAGCAATTGTAAGTGGACTTATACAGAAGTCGCACCTATTTTGAGGCCGATCAATAGCAATCTATGCATCATTTGGTTTGAGACATGATATAGAGATCATGTTCCAATAACACTTAGTGCAATAAGAAAGGGATGAGATGAAGAGGGGTGGGAAAGAATACAAACCACATTTGAATTAAAATTTAATTAAACTATTATTTAAATCATTCATCCATTTTTGTGGACTTATACAGAAGTCGCACCTATTTTGAGGCTGATCAATAGCAATCTATGCATCATTTGGTTTGAGACATGATATAAAGATCATGCTCCAATAACACTTAGTGCAATAAGAAAGGGATGAGATGAAGAGGGGTGGAAAAGAATACAAACCACATTTGAATTAAAATTTAATTAAACTATTATTTAAATCATTCATCCATTTTTGTGGAGTTAGACTCAACACCATAGATCCAATGATGTTAATAAAGTCCATGATCAAAAATTTAACCCAAGATCAGCCAGAAAGTATTCACAAAATAATATTGCATTTAATATATACATTAAAAAGGTTTTTAAAATGTTTTAAAATAAAAATAAGAAAGAAAAATACCAACTATGTTCGAACTAATCAAGAAATATGAAGTAAGACCATAGAAAAATCAGAAATGAACTCAAATATTTTATAAAAATTTTGGTAATTTTTTAAAGTCAGGAACTATTTTTAAAATTAAAATAAATGAGTAAAATAAACCAAAAAATGATTAAAAAAATATCAAAGTCAGAAATAAAAAATAAATGAAGTCACCAATATTTGTCACAATATTATTAGATCATTCCATATTTTTTTCAGAATTTAAAAATGCATAAAATTATTTTTAAACATTTAAAACAATTCAAATAAAGTGAAAATTTATTAAAAAAATATCAAAACACAAAATAAAATTGTGAAAAATTAAAAATCAGAAAGATAAAAATCAAAGATATTTTCATTATTTTTTTCAGATTTTTTGGACTTAAAATGAGTTTTCTATGATTTTTTGAAATTTAAAACAATTAAATATAAAAATTAGAAAAGAAAATAAAAACCAAAAAGATGTGGACCAATGGATGAGTCAAAACGCGTTAGTAATGAAATCCAAGGGATCTGGCGCGTTATGCATATCATGGTCATTACTAAATATCACACCAGATCCAACATTTTTAAAATAAAACAACTTAAAATGTGGCGCGTTGGATGGAGTCTGACTCACAAAAGTAATCAGATCCAAGGGCTCCTGAGGCACGCGCATAGTGAGGCAAGCATATTGTATCCATTTCAAAAAAATAATGTGGCCTCATGTCATTGGTTGAAGACGGACATGTCATCATCTTCAACCTCCAGCCATCCCCAAATTGAATCCTTCAAACTATAAAACTAGCAAACCAGACCGGTACCATTAGATTCGTATCTTCAAGACGATTCTAATTTTACCATTGCACCAAATTTATATAAATTGTGCAAGGCTGTGTTTGAAGAAAACCAGAAAAAATAGCGAGCACGAAAATCAGGGATATCTCACTCAATTCTCAACGAAATTGCAAACTATAAAGAGCACGAGGATCAGAAGAATACAAGGAGTGGATTAGTATTTTATTTGAATCAATTTGGCCAAGAAATCTACCTGAACAAAGTAGTGAGAAGTTGTTCTGAAACTGGACTTCTACAGATCAATATAAGTCACAATTCTTGAAAGTAACCGTATGGTTAGCTTCAGAGAAGTTCAATGAAACTAATTCAATGGAGCTTTTGGTGTTTGAAGGTGAGAATGTAAGAAATCTTAATTTCAAATTCAGAGTTTGTGTGGGATCTGAATAAGGGTTAATTTGTTATCAAAAGCTTGCCCAAATGAGTGAAGGATGATCCTTATTTATAGTTGATCATGATGCAGGGCTCAAGCGTGTGAATTGGAGGCAAAATCAATGAAATCGTGTGGACCTTCTAAGTGTGAAAAGTGTGACTTCACATGGCTCAAAATGCAGCAAAATGAATGATTTAAGGGTCGTTTCTTGTTATGGCAAGTTCCTAAACATGATTAGACACGAAATTGATCTTTAAAAAGGCTTGTAATTGGATTTAAACCAATTTTCAAATCTGACTGAACTTGGAATTTCCATTTTATGATGCTACTTTCATAATCATGGTGCCAACAATGTAGGGCACCATATGATGTGATTTTTGAAGCATTTGAAATACGGTGTCACAAGCTTTACAATGAGAAAAGAATGGAATTAAATGGATGTTTGAGCTGAAAGTTGCAATGAGTCAAAGTTGGGGGAAAAGGTTGACTGTCTATACTTAGAAATATTTCAAGTTTTTCGTCAAAAATGATTTATAATGTTTTGCATCCAAACATAGCCTTCCACATGGAATTTGCTCTTGACCAAAAAAGATGGCATGAAATTGACCTCTTGAATGATATTTTGAAACTTTAAACATTCAAAATCTCCAAAAATTGAGAGAGTTATGAATTGTTGAAGTTGACAAAAAATCATGAAATGACCTATAATCTTTTGTATCCTTAGGGCATCTTCAATCCATTTTCTCACTTTTCATATAAAAGAAGGAATAAAGTTCACATCCTTAAGATAATTATGGAAAAAGAGTGAGCTCAAGGTGATAAGAATTAACCAAGTTATGACCATTTGAAGTCACATATGAGAAATTGAGGGTTCATCTGAAGGACTTGTAATCTTTCTTCATCATCAAGCTTCTTACAAATGAAAACTCCTTGAAACTTTTGAAGTGATTTGTTAGTAACCCTTTAAATAGAAGGATGTCTTTTGAATCACTCAAAAATACCAAAAGACGATCAAGATATACTTCTTTGAAGTTTAAAACCCTAGCTCCTAGATCAAGAAAATGCTTTGAGGAACTTTGACAATTTTAAACAACTTTCTTATACCAATACTTTTGCTTTGTAGATAGAAGTTATTTAGGATGATAATGAGAACTCATAGCAACCAAAACCAATTCCATATCTTGAGAATTGAGAGAAATATGCACTTGTGACCAATGGGAACAAGGCCTTGTCCAACCATGACAACTTCTTCAATCAACACCTTATACTTTTGAATCAATCTTGATAACTTTGAAATGTGGTGAACCAAAATAAACCTTGCCATGCCATTTCTTCCAAAACAACTTCAATGGTGAGGTTTGAATTTCTCAAGATTTATTGACTAGGGCATGGAAATAAACTCATGAACCCATGGGTCAACTTGCTAAACCACATTACCTTTGCCTACATCATTAACAAGTAACACAAACCAATATTGCATTTTATTAATTAAAAGGAAAGTCAAAATAAATCATGCATGATCACAAAAGAAAAACAAGTCATGGTTATTGGTGATTCCTCAAAGAGCAAAGCTAAAGATAGGGAGGAGAACCAAAAGCCCTAATGTGACCTTGTTGTGATTGAATCAATATGGTATGATGAAGGGATATTAGGGGGGGAAATTGGGGTAAAACAGTATCCACTATATTCAAACTATGTTTTTACTTCCTTTTGTAATATCCAACTCTCTATTAAAAGCTCTAAGCCTTTAGAGGTAGGATGACGAAAATGATACCACAATCCCTACAGTATGCTTTTGAACAAACCCCGCTAACGATGTACATGCGTTGTTTTAAATCCTAAACAGTGGAGTGATAAGGAAGATAATCCATAGTCAACCCCTTTGAGCCTAAGGAGCTGGAGTTTTTATTTTCACACAAACTAAAACCCTTAATCATAACCTGGGGCAGGGTAATTTTCTCAGTTAATTTAGAGGTGCATTCAGTCGCAAACTCTACCTTCATACACGACAAATAGTGTAGAAGATGTCTTCCAAAAGATGGTGATGGTTCCACATAATCGTCAAGACAAGCAGTCATTATCTCTCAAAAGAAAAGCCCGCTAAGTCAAAACCTATGAAGAAGACTTAAGAAAAAAACTGGGGCATCCCGCTGACTGTAATCGCAAAAGAAACAGTTCAGGCAAAAGTAGGGATAACAAAATATATAAAAAAAGAGGTCCTACAAGTCCTCAACAAAAAAAGAAAAGGTTACCAAAATGACTGCCTGCTCAAACAAACGTTCAATTTCTGAAACATCACCAAGTATCAAAGCAAAGATTTTATACTCAATTGGGATCTAAATGCACAATTAGCTGAGCATAGGATTGAATAACATCACGAAGAACGGTTTGGGTACAAATAAAATTTGAGCCTTTATCCTTTGTTTCTTAAATGGTGAACCAGACCACATTATAACCCTTAAAAGTCCTAGCTGAAGCATGGGTTAGTTTGAAAGCGTATTGTTACAAAAGGTATTTTGACTCCTGTAAGGATTGCTATAAATCCTGAGTTGATATCACACTCTTACAAAAAAATTTTGTTTTACTAAAAATGAAGTTTCAAACTTCAAGACAGACATAAGCTTTGCATTCTAAAATATTGTTGTTTGCATATGACTAGTTTTTCATCAGCAGAGAAATTCGCACGACGGATATTCGATGAACAAGAAATCCTCTCAGTGGACAGAATCACCTCAGATGGAAAGACATTCCAGTGACAGGCCTTTCATAATAAGGGGCATAGCATTGTGTCCAGTTGATCTGGGGCAGTCAAGTCAAAATTTGGGGAATCTCTCAAAAGTGCCAAATAGCCAGGGGCAAATCTCCATCTGAATCACATGGGGCATTGGACATGAGTTCCAGCAACGAATCACGTGTAATCAAGCAAACATCTTCTGGCAGTGTGGCAACACTTACCACTATGGACAGTGACAATTCTCTACACCCGACGAATGTGGACATAGTCGGAAAATACTACGCATGAACAAAGACCCGCTAGGTTGACTGGCTTAGGAAAAAATAAGGGCATCCCGAAGAACCAAAAGGGTTCGGGCAAAAATTAGGGACATACATAAGAAAAATCTGTACACCCGGCAAGTCGAAAACCTGAAAAGGTGGCTTGGGGAAAAAAGAGTATCCCAATGGACTGAAAACCTGAAAAGATAGTCCAGGCAAAATTTAGGGATTAAAGGGTACGGCTATGTCCCGTCATCTCGTCACTTGTCTATCAGTAGAAGACTTATCACTCTGACCAGCATTTACTCAAAGACTCCAGGAGTTGGGATAACATTCAAACCATATACAAAATCCCGGCAGATACTTTCTCCAACAGGTACAGAGGCAGGGGCATCCTACTATAAATTCACTGCCATGTCCTCAGCATACAGCCTAATGATGTCAGGTGTTCTTATATCCCCGGCAGAACAAGAATCTCCAATTACTTATCCGGCATCTTAAAGAATTCCTTAGCTTGGTTCACAAGCTTTTCAGGATTCCTCAGCATGATTTCATAAAAATCCCCAAGCAATTCACAGACTTTCCCTTCCTCAACAGAGTTTATTTATCTAACAATGGAAGATCATCTCCCAGAAATTAAATTTCAACAAAATTTGAAGACCTACATTCTTCATCCCCAACAGCAATCAGGGATTTATTTTCCCTAATTCAACAACACTGCAATAGAACAATTGAATACATTCATACATTGCATTCATGCATCACTTTGCAAACATAATAACATATCCAACACAAATGCAAATATCAAAATCTCATTTATTTTGAGAGCATCATGCAATTCATACATCATGTGATTGCATGAAACTGGTTTACCTTTTCAGGTTAAAATTAGCAGACAGACAAACGCTATCAACTTATGCAGCAGGTCAAAGATTAATACTCGAAAACCAGATGGGGAAACTATCTACACAACCAAGTGGTATGAACTCCCAAAGTAAGACGTGTTTACCAACAAATACAGCAGGACACAGATTAATACACAAAACCAGACGGGGAAACTATCTATGTGACCCACATTTTCAAGTTCCAGATTAATACTTGTAACAAGCCAGGACAACTATTTATGGACGACCGATTGTAGATTAATACATGTAACAAGCCAGGAAAACTATCTACATGAGTGGATTTAAGATTAATACATGTAACAAGCCAGGAAAACTATCTTTCTTTCTAAGGTCAGAGATTAATACCTGAAACCAGCCAGGACAACTATCTCAATGACCGACAAAAACAAGTTCCAGATTAATACATGTAACAAGCCAGGAAAACTATCTACATGAGCAGATTGAAGATTAATACCTGTAACAAGCCAGGAAAACTATCTTTCTTTCTAAGTTCATAGATTAATACCTAAAACCAGCCAGGACAACTATCTCAACAATCACAAGAAACAAGTTTCAGATTAATACCAGTAACAAGCCAGGACAACTATTTGTGGATGACTGATTGTAGATTAATACCTGTAACAAGCTAGGAAAACTATCTACATGAGCATATTGACGATTAATACCTATAACAAGCCAGGAAAACTATGTTTTTTTCAAAGGTCAGAGATTAATACCTTAAACTAGCCAAGACAACTATCTCAACGACCGATCAAAACAAGTTCCAGATTAATACTTGTAATAAGTCAGGACAATTATCTGTGGACGGCCGATTATAGATTAATACCTGGAACCAGATAGGAAAACTATCTACATGAGCATATTGAAGATTAATACCTGAAATAAGACGGGAAAACTATCTTTCTTCCGCTTAGGTCAGGGATTAATACCTGAAACCAGACAGGACAACTATCTCAACGACCGACAAAAACAAATTCTAGATTAATACCTGAAACCAGACAGGACAACTATCTGTGAACGACATTGTAGATTAATACCTGAAACCAGATAGAAACTATCTACACGATCAGGTGAAGCAATCTTACACGGGTTCCTTCTCAACTTTCCAGATGCAGTCTAACACAGACTCATCCTGAAACATCCCCATACAGGATCCTTCTCATATATCTCCGGATGCAATCTAATATGGAATCATCCTGAAGAGGTCCTACACCGGCTCTTTCTAATACATTTCCAGATAGCAATTAATTTCATTCTCCCCGGCAAGTTACTGTCAAGCTTAGATTTCAACAAGAAAATAGCAAACTTTCATCTCTCTAGTCCAGAGATAACTCCTCAGTAAAGCCTTAGACAACTGAAGTTCCTACACTCTATTCCCCACATAGTTTTCCTCAAGCAGTAGAACAACATAAATCAACCTTCCCCGGTGGACTCCTCCTCAGACAGCAGGAACAGGAGTTCCCCACAAAGAGACCTCTTATGAAGTCAGTATCTACTTTGGATGGCATCTTTAAGCCCATCTCTGACAACTCTCAGTCATCTTCTCCAAATGGCATCTTTAAGCCCATTCCCTACATAATCAACCATCACATCATCGAGTGCAAATTTCTGGGCACTCTAGTGTCCAATCATCTTCCACCTTCAGATCACGAAAGGCAAACAAGCCAATCTAAATCTTCAGGTTCAAGAAGATTGAACAGGGGCAGCTGTTGTACCCCGAAATTTTCCCTCTCATGTTTTCTAAGATCTTCTCTTACATGGGTGGTTACAAACACTTGCTTAAAGAAAATAAAACTTTTAAATATGATCAAGTGTCTTTCAATTGACATCTTAACAAGGTATTTTGATTGGCATCTGAAAAAGCTTTGATTGGACACTGGACCTCCTTCGATGCAAGCCTGATTCACAAGCTTTGATTGGGTGCTTGGCCTCCTTCGATAAAGTTCAATTCACAAAGCTTTGACTGAGCATTGGCTGCTTCAGGCTTACCTCTATTCACAAGGAAAGAACTTCCTACATGCATGCTTCAATTCACCAAGAAGTAGTCCCCTGCAGACAAGCTTTGATTGGACATCTAAAGATCCTTCGAGCAAGCTTTGGTCCATAAGCTTCATTCCAGCAGTAGCCTCTACATACGTGCCTTTGATCCACAAGGCAAAAGGCCTCTTCATGCTTGCCTTTGAATCACATGGCAAGAGCTTCTTTCATGTGTGCTTCGACCCATAAGGAAATGGCTTCCTTTGTGCGTGCCTTTAGCGCACAAGGCAAAGACATCCTTCGCGCCTGATTCGATTCACTAGACAATGGCCTCTTTTGTGCTTGCTTTGATCCACGGAGCAATAGCCTCCCTCATTCTAGTATCTACAAGGCATTGGCTTCCTTTGTGCTAGCTTCGACTGGGCAATGGATCCCTTTGAAACAGCTTGCTTCGATTCCACCTCTAAAATATTCAACACACTGTTTTCCACATTTTGACACCTAGTAAGGTCCATTCAAAGGATACACAAATGGTGCCTTCAAAGGACATACATGTGGTTCATTCGAAGGATACATGATTGTGGGAAACAAGCTTGTTTTCCTTTTGATGAGTTTGGTTCAAGATGCTTGCTGGCCAAGGTCCTACATGCTGCCAGACCCAATCCTCCTGCACAATCACATTCATGATAAAAGAAGCTTCGACTGGCCGGAAAAGAGTTTTCGATTGGGTTAGTTGAAAAGTTTCAGATCAAGCTACCAAGGCAAATAAGGGCATAATCGAAGAAGCCCCAATAATGAGGACTGGATCCATTCGAAGGAGGCAACTCTGGGCCAATCGAAGAGCAAGGATTGATGGTATTCGAAGGAGTCAAACATGTCCAGGTTCATCCCAAAGCTCAAAGGGGTAGGAATTCATTAAAAAAGGCAATCCTTCAATGTGTCTGATTTTGCCTTCAAGGCCTAGTTAATGGATGTCCCTTACCATTTCCATGCTATGACCCTCTCTCCATCTCCTAGAAATACATAACACTTCTACAAGCTAAAGAGACGACACAGACACGCACATGCTTCCTAAGAAAGCATACCAAAATTCTAAAAAACTCATAGTTTGAAACTAGTTTTGCAGGTACCCTCAGTCCAAACGAATACTAGATTTCTGCTCCTGAGACTCCCAAGAGTCTACTCCAAGCCAATCCACACCCAGAAGTGCCAAATCGAAGCATCCCATCTTTGGTAAATTTTCAAATTTATATCTATGTTTTCATGATGTATTAATGTTTTCCAGTGTTTGATTCATGCTCAGGGTATCATATAGCACGACTTTCACATGAAACATGTAAGGATAGAGGGCACGGTCTGTGTTCTTCATCGAATCTCAAAAACCTTGGGTTTTTAGGGCAAACAAACCCAGATTCAAACTCAAAGGGGGTTAAATTAAGGGAGGTCGAGTTAAGGAAAAGGACTTGGGTTCGACACTCAGGTCATGCTCTTGTTTTTGTTAACATTTTTATTGCTGATTTAGTGCCTTCCTCCACAGGCAATCCATCAGACACCTCCAACAATATCCTATGATGGATTGAAGGCCACATCCTTCCCTGGATCAAAGGATAACATCCTTCATTGGATCGAAGGCCATCCTTCACTAGATCAAAGACCACCCTTCATTGGATCGAAGGCGACCCTTCGTTGGATCGAAAGCCATCTTTTCATTGGATCGAAAGACTTTTCTTCTTGTATTTTTATTTTTGTTACTCATTTATTTTAATAGTTTCCCTCTTTAAATAAACAATCAAATAAAAAAATAATCATAAAAATTAGGATTAGATTTTATTAATTAGATTAATTTCTGAATTAATTAATTAATTAATTTTAACATCTTTTTTTTAAAAAATAAAATAAAATAAATTAGAGTTTAGGTTTAATTTTAACTTTTAATTTATTTTCTTTTCATAAAAAATCAAAAAAATAAAACAAAAGGATTTTATTCTTAGGATTTTAGACATCTTTTCAAATTTGCACGCTATTGTTCTTTCACATTGTTTCATATTATTCTAACTTCCTAATGAATTGTAATAGTTAGGACTTTATTCTCTGCTTTTTATTTCTCCCCAAGTTTTTGGACTATATAATTAATCCCCCTCCCCGAAGCCATGTAATAGCGTAGCTTTAATTTCCGCATTTTAATTTCCTGTACATATTAACTATTAGATATATGGTAATAGGATTGTATGGCAAGAAATTAAAAGCAACGCTATCAAACCTAACACAAAAGACAAAAAATAATTGAATACAACACACTTGCACATATACATCTCTAGGGTACTCCCACTTTGGTTGCCTTCAGAAACTAAAATAGTCATGTCCCTCAAAAGTGGGGACGCTTTAGCAAAGACCATCGGATCCAAAGATCATAGTCCCTCGATGACCCTTCGGTGTTGCCTTTCGGTAAATGATCTAGTACCTTAAAGAAAATTACTAAAGCGTCTCTCTATGTTGCCTTTATGACTGTACGGTGACTCACGAATGTCCCTCATACATCTAAACGACTATGGCTACCTACTCATTCATAGTAGGATGGCCTTATCTAAAGGAAAGGAGGAAAAGTACGACCCTTTCGAGTAAAGTAGATAGTTGTTAGATGCTTGCTCAAAAGCAAACTTTTACACTTATACAAAAAACTTTCAAAATATTTTCAAATGCTTTATCAACACTCTTGAGGACTGATACAAGAGTTATCATAAAGCAAATCTCCTTACTATTGGCATTTCAAAAACTTTTCAAAACACACAAAACACTAGGTATTTTCAAATGAGTTAAGCATCTAAGAGCCCGTAGAAAACTACGGATGGAAAGGGTGCTAACACCTTCCCTTTCCATAATCTACCCCCCTTACTAAGAAAACTCTCAAAAGGTTTTTTTCTGTTCTTTTCACCCTTTCTGTTGTTAGGATAAAAGAAAATTCGGTGGCGACTCTTGCTTACCACAACATTTGTGAACATAAATGCAAAACTAGTATAACAGTCGGTTCTGCCACCGTATCACAAAGGGGAATCAGAAAATCAAAAGAGGAATTTACTATGAGACTCACTGCACTGGCGGTAACTCTAAAACTTAGCTTAAGGTTTATAATTTGTTGATGTTGATTGGTGTCTGATGATTGTTGTTTTCTGAGATTTGGGTTGGATTGGTTTCTGGACTTGGTTTAGGGTTAGGGTAAAACACCCTAGGGTTTGCTAATTTTGGTTAGGGTTAGTGTGTGACCATATTAGGGTTTAATGATTTGGTTAGGTTTGAGGAAGTAGGGTTAGGGTTCTTGAGGTTTGGATGAAGATTGCTTAGGGTTAGGGTTAATCTTCATAGGGTTCATGCAAACCCAGATAAAGATATGAAGGCATCTTGGTTATGGTTAAAGGTTGGATTAAGTACATCAAGATATGGGTTTCGTTTGGTTGAAGGTTTGAAGATCTACGATGGTGGTCATTGAAGTTATTGGTGCTCTGAAGTTGTCGCTGGCAGAAGTAATTTCTGGTCAGTAGCGCCTAGGGAGGAGGTGATTTCTGGTGGTCTCTACCTTCCAACACTATATTTTATTTTGGTCTATGGAGAGAGAGAGAGAGAGAGAGAGAGAGAGAGGAGGAGGAATAAAAAATGAGCCATGAGCTCGGAATTTCCGTTAATTAATGCTCCCTCCTCTTGTTGATGCTAGACGCTTGGCCTCACGATGGCCATGCAATCATCACACTTTGACTTATCTCCCGCGTGTATACCCATCATACTCCCAGTCAATGTTCAATCATAGCCATCCATTTTTATTACTAACGAATCACCGCTCCAAGACTAGATCTTGGGGGCCGTTGAAGAAAACCAACGCGTGAGAACAAGGGAGATAAATGGTGCTTAACACCTTCCCTTCGTCTAACCAACTTACGAACTTAGAATCTCTAACAATTAGGGTTACATGTTATTCTCCCGTCCTTGGGATAAAAGTTAGTGGTGACAACTCGTTATTTTTTGCCGGTTACGACAGTTAGGTGTGTGCTACTTGAGTGAGTGGATACTCCTCAAGAATTATGTGCTTGCATTCTTGGCTTAGTTAAGTTCTTGAATGCTATGAGTTTCTCTATATTGTTTTATCACATGTTCCCCATAGGATTCTTAGTTCTTTATTGGTTAAGATCGAACTAAGTAGACCCTAGGATGGTTATCCATGCATGCTAACATTAGGTACATGTTTCCCTTTTGTTAATACCGACTTTAGGACCATCATTGTATGATAACATTAGGAATAGAACTAGGTTAGGTTCCCTTAAACTTTCCCCCCCTTTTTTCATGTTTGCATTAAAACTAAAACTTTTTTGAACTCATAAAACACTTAATAATGGAAGATGCGAATCGTATGCATTTGAGTCATATAGGGTAAAGTGAATCGGTTTAGACTGACACTTGCTTTATCTCATGTCTGAGCTTTATTATGATTCAAATTGCAAATCCTTTTTCAAGGCAAAAAAACAATCAATTCAAACTTTTTTCTGTCTTCGTGCTTTTCATATAACTTTCAAAAGGATATTTTAATTCTTCTTCATGCAATACGACGCGTAATTCCCCAAAGGCCGGATTGCACTATGTCTACTTGTTGAGGTTGCAAATGTAGCATTATCTGCCTTCGGGCATTTTTATTTTGAAAATACCTGGTTAGGTAGAACATGTTAATTTATTTATGTGCCAACGCGAGAGTCTCCAAAGGTCGAGCTATGGCAGAAATTGAAATTAATATTGTTCATAAAAAATACAAAACAAATGGAAATTATTGAGCGGAACTACGATGCTCTGATTCCTTGAAATGGATATGTAGGCATTTGGTCGTGGGGTTCAACCAAGCAAAACTTCGTAAAATTTTCCTTCTTTTCCCCATATTTTCTTTTGCATGCATTCCTTTTAGTTTTAAACCTCGGACTTAGATTTGACACAACGTTTAGATTAGACAACAGGAGTGGATCTCGTGGAGTACCATAGACATGAGGGGTGCTAATACCTTCCCATTGCGTAATCAACTCCCTTACCTGTATCATTCAGTCGTTTGATGGTAATTTCACCCCCTTCAAGTTTACTCGATGTTCACCTTTCCCCTCTGCGGGATAAAAATGTTTGATGGCAACTTCATTGATTTCTGATGATTTTAGTTGGTTGTTTCAGCTGGCGACTTCACTGGGAAAGAGGCTGACCAATTGTTGGTCCATCCCCGCGAGTTAGCCCTAGCTCTTATATGCTTTACCTTTGGGTGTTTTATCTTTGTTTATTTTTTTAGCTTTGTATGTGTGTTTGTTTGTATGTAAGTGTATGCATTACATTTTATCGCTTTGCATATACTGGTTTTTACTATGTTGGATCGGTTGTTGTTTCTTGATGGGTAGGTGTTACTATGAGGTAAAAGACCCAATACTCAGGCCAAGTGGTAAACAGTAGGAACATTAGGAATATAGTGGAACATGATGGCTAGTGGACATAGGCCCTACTGGTGTAGACATGTCGTCTATGCTCAGATGAGGTTCAAATGAGATGCTATTGTTATCACGTAGGTGTTACTATGATAGTACTTTCAGTCGGATCCGAGATTTTGAGTTACCATTGACCTTACCTTGACCTAGACTACACCTATGAGCGGGGAAGTAATATTTTTATAGGTAATGATGGTGACT
This sequence comes from Vicia faba, assembly GCA_948472305.1. NCBI lineage: Eukaryota > Viridiplantae > Streptophyta > Magnoliopsida > Fabales > Fabaceae > Vicia > Vicia faba. Next base: position 111,203 of record CATIWC010000784.1, on the reverse strand, counting down.
ATGTTCTGATGGTGACTTGATACTATCGGTGACCATATGTTCTCTTAGTTTTGTTCTGGAATTATCACCTTGTGATAGCCATTTATTTTGAGAGCTCAGCGATTATCCAATATTGTGGAATCTTTGATCCCATGTTATTGTTGATCTTCATGGTACTTGGTTCCTTGAGTTCTGATATTGGTGTCGAACCTTTGACCCTGCGATATTTAGAGGGTTCAAAAATAGCGCAGTGGTTATCTATTGTGATAGAAACCTTGATCATGTATTGGCGCATACATAACATGTTAACATTATTTTAAACACACATGTTCTTTCCATTTCCAAAGAACCGTGCTTATGAGCCTTGTGTTGTGCTTTTCCATCTCTTACTTACAAACTAATCAAAGCAACGGAGTTCTTTGGAAATGATTGAACATGGAATTGCATCCACTCATGCATCTTCATGCATTCATAACATGTACTCAGAGTTAGGGATTCTTATTCATACTTGGCATTCTCTTTAGAGTTTCAGACTTGAATTCTTATTGTTACATGTTCAGGGGTCAGTATGGAACAACTTCATGGAGGATGGACTGAGATAAAGATTCAGATAGGGCTTTTTGTGGTAGACGTACAAGTCATAGCCCGTGGTTGGGAACTCTTAAAGGATGGAGATAACCAGTCGAAGACTCAGTTGAGCCGAGTTATAGAAATTTGAAAGACAGTGTCAGCAAAGGAAGGTGATCCCATACTTGTTGGCGCGGCAGAAGCTGTCATTCCTCTCTATCATGAGGGGCCTCTTTCAAATCATGAAGAACTTTATGGGTCATTTCCACAAATTTGTGTTCCCAGTTTTTCTCGTCATCGGACAGTGCTAGTTCCCCAGATGCATCCAAAAGGAAAAAACTTATCAATAGGGAGAGAAAAAGCCTGATAAGCATGTTGATACAATCCTAAGGCATTACATCCAGATACTTCCTCGCTTATTGGAAATTCAATTGGTAAAGCTCTTTTCTTCTTTGGGTCCTCCTCCCTCAAACCTCTCTCCTGATTTCAATGCAAATGCTAGATGTATCTCCTATTCTAGGGCACCTGGTTATGATATTGAAGACTGTAAGGGGTTGAAGTATAAAGTCCAACACCTGTCTGGCGTCTTTTCCAAAGTCTAATTCCTGTTTGTAAAATTGTTTCAGACTCTTTCTCACCAACTGAATGTTTCTACTATGTGATAGAAGATGAATTGTATTGCTTCTTTGTAGTATAAGATACTTGGTGATACAGTTTATACAAATTCACTTAGTAAAGCATTCATCCTTTCTTTTGAGAGAATCTTCTATGAATATCATCCTAAGACATTTGGCCATTCAGGTTAAGACGGTATATCATCTAGAAACAAGTTCCAAGACTAGATCAATTCAGAGACTATTGTATTCACACCAGATCAGAATGGGAGTTTATTGTCCATTTAAGCATCCATACTGCTGAAAGTCGTCAGGATTAAGAAGTTCATACGGAGTCAAGTCTCCTCTATGATGGCAATCATTTTCCTCTTTACTACATTTTCATTTGTAATCTTATTTGTTTTTTTAAACATTGCTTGCATGTAGAAATTTGTCTATTTTTGAATAAAAATCTTAATGCAATAAGTATGTTTGTCTTGAAGTGATCCATTAGTTTTCACTCATCCATTCTTTATCACTCATAAAATAATTTTTTTGCATATTGATACCAGCTTTACCAAGTATTTTGCTTAGGCAAAGATTAGAGGGAGGGTGACGATGACTGAAAAACGCAAAAATATCTGGTTTGTATGCTTTTGAGTAAGACCTTGCTGATGATGTACAGGCATTGTTTCAAATCCCCAAACACCAGAGATATAAGGGAGTGAAACCATCGTTAACACCTTTGAGCCTTGAAATAGGAGTTTCTTTTCTATTCAGAAAAAAATCCTCATTTTTAAACCCAGGGGCGGGTAGTGTTTAGCTAATCTGATTGAGTGTTCAAATCTCATCAGGAATGCGAAATGTATAAATCCAAACCACGATGGTTGTTCCTCATCTCAAGAAGTCGATAAAAATCAAAATATCATGAAACCACGATCGTTATCCCTCACCGACCAAGGAATTAGGCAGTCACAATATTTCGAAAAGTCAAAGGACTTAGGATCACATGATTTGTTCAAAAGAAAAAATAAGAAAAAGAATGAAATGAAAAAAGAAAAAAGAAAATTAAAAAAAAAGCCCTCTAAGTCAAAACTTGAAAACAAGTGGCGTAGGCAAAAATTAGGGCATCCCGCTGGAATTCAAAAGAATTTATCCAGGAAAAAGTTAAAGAAAGCGAGAAAAATGAAAAGCCTAAAAGGCGAGAAAGGATTACGAATAAAAATCCTCAGCAAAGAACAAAGTCATGTGATCAGACACCAAAAATAAATGTGAGTGATTATTGTGTCCAAAAAACCTCGTTGGTTTGCCAAAAGTTTCAAACTCGTCTTGACAGATGAGTGCTCGTATCGAGTTAACTGAACTTAGGACTGGAGAACATCATGGAGAATGGATACCAAATTTTGAGCCTTAAATCCTTTTTTTCTAAAACCGTGAACCAGGCCGTGTTACAACCCATAAAAGTCCTAACTAAAGCACAAGTTAATTAGAAAGCATACTTGCAACGAGATAGCGTTTAACTGACTCCTAAGTTGTGTGCTAAATATTTGTGTTGGTTTCATATGCTTGTCTTATCATTCTTAAAAAAAAATTGCATTGTTGCACTCTAAAAGTGATTTGTTCATAAGAAGTCGCAACGTCATTTTCCATATAAAAAATTCAAGACTCATATACGTGTTGAGAAGTACGGTTGTGTACTATCCTACTTTCAGGATGTAAATCAACCACTCTAAGGGTATGTTGTCATCCAAGACTCTGTGAACTCCTCAATCCTCCGTGAGCATGAGGCGATGAAATAGTTCACCAAGAATTTGTTGAGTAGGGGCAAGTATTTCAATGGTAGTACTCTGTTGAGCAGAAGAAAAAGTATTTGAATTCAATTGAAGAAGCGTGTGAATACTCTGTTGAGTAAGAATTCCGCCAATATGGGGCAATCAAGCAGAGATTCGATCTCTCAAAGTTTTTCCAATCCGGGGCAATCAAGTCGAGATTTGATATCTCAAAGTTTCATCAATCTGGGGCAGTTATGTCAAGATTTGAAGAATCTCTCAAAGCGCCAAATAATCAGGGTCCGTCATCCAAATGTCATTAAGGAAGCTTCCAACATTAGTTAGTCATGGGAAGTGTTCCGAAGTCTATAACACTGGGGCAACTTATCCATGATGGTATAGATCTCAAGAAGTCCTCTTGAGACAAATCTTTTCAAAGATCGATCAATCTAAAGCAGTTACGTCGAGATTTAACAAATCTCTACATGAGACAGAGAATTATTCAAAGCTTAAGTACATCGAGGCATATCATCTTAAGATGGAATTATCATTCACTCGCGAGTATTTGATACATCTGCATAGAAGTAAGGAGCATCTCCCAGTAATGTGTGTGTGTGTGTGTCTACAAGGTGATTCCCTAGTACAGTCATTACTTTACGAGAAGTTTCCTAAGGAGCTCTTCATTCCCCAAGTGGAATGTCTGTTGCAGGATATGGTGCAATGATCCCTTTCCCCAGTTTAGTTTGCACTTCCTCGATGTGGTCCACATTTTCCCTGTGAATTTCATCACTCCCTTGTGAAGATTCACTTCTCTAGTGTCATATGCAATTTCCCCGAGGTGGTCTGTATTTTCTTTGTGAAATTTGTTTCTCCCCGGTGAAGTTTAAATTTCCCCAGAAGCTTATATTCCCTTAGAAATGTCATCCCCTCCAGTGCAGTTTGTATCGCTCCGTGAGGTTGGCATCTCCCCAGTGTGGTCGACATATTTTAAAGTCTCTGTCAAGAATGGTTTCCCTCGACCGGCGAGGAACTTTTGATATATCCCCATGAAGTGGCTTTCTTTCCTATTAGAGGATGCACGAATATGTTTATCCCCATTGAAGTTTACACCCAGTTAATATTTGAGATGTGTTTCTTCCCAATGAAGTTGCTGTTATTGAATACCTTGCTTCGTTGGTTATTTTAGTGCAGTCTGCACAAGTGATAATGTTTCTAAGAATTCTCCATTTTCCCCTGTGACAGGAGATGTAATACAAGTTCCCTAGTGGAAGTTGAATGTCGAGGGTCGTCCATATCCAAGAAGTCTGTCTTCCCCAAGTAAGGTGTTTTCCCCAGGAAGTTTGAAGTTTTCTTCTCCTTAGTGGATTACTATACGGATAACTGATCACACTGAATCGCACTATGTTTCTGACTCAAATATCACATGTTTTCCTTAGTTTTTATTATCATTTTCTCGTATTATGTTCCTTTTTCCTTCGTTTTCAGGATTCTTGTCATTTCAGAGCCTTCTGTGAAGAAACGAGCCAAAACGCCAAGAAATTAGGGTTTTTCAAGACATTTTGCACTTATGGCGTTCAGCACCGCGCTGGCTACAGGGAACGCGATGACGTGGCCCACTTTCACCCAGAGATCAACTGCCACATTCCCATGATGTGACAGTTCCTGCCACCGCGCCCGCGGCCACCCCCACCGCGCCCGCGGCCTTCACAACAAGCTTCCCGCTCAAAAGAAGTTAAGGGGCATGCTGGTCTTTACGCGTCTCAAGGATCCTCTATAAATAGTTTTCGATTTTCATTCTTTAGTTTCATCCAAGCTTAGTACAATCTTAAGCCATATACTATCAGTTTCTGTAAAGTGATAATCTCTTCACATCGGGGAGTTATTGCGGTGTAGATTGAGTTGTAATCGAGTCTTGGAGCACTTTGGTTGAAGTTCATCATACCAGCCTTACCTTTCCGTAGATTTGTATCAGATTCAAGTCTCCGACTGGAGCAAGGTTCTATTTTATTGCATTTCTTTATTTAATTGCTCTTACCATAGTCTACACGTTTTATAGACTTTAAATGCTCTTACCATAGTCTACACGTTTTATAGACTCTAAATGCTCTTACCATAGTCTACACGTTTTATAGACTCTAAATGCTCTTACCATAGTCTACATGTTTTATAGACTTTAAATGCTCTTACCATAGTCTACACGTTTTATAGACTCGCACTTATTATGTCTGGCTAAACTATAAAGGTTAGGATGTAATGATTGTCATCATGGTCATGTTCCAATTATCATGCTAGTGAAAATACTCTGGGGATGTTTTGCTTCTAACTTAAGTCAATTGTGTTTAAATGTTTATTGGGTAAGATCGAAAGCCGTCCAAACTAATGATACGACTTGATTATTATTTAACCAAACAAAAAGAGCGAAAGCCGTTGATTGGTTAAATAGGAATCATTGACCTTTTTAGAAAACGATTTTGAAACTATTTTCGGACGCGTTTGTAGGTTTGAAATCTGACTCTTGGTCAAAAGCCAAAAGTCTCTTTAAGTTAATCTTTCCAAGTAAAATCACTTTTCTGTTAAGTAAAACTATCAATTTCTTAAAAATAGGTTTACCTCTTTAACGCGGAAGGCACCCTTTATATGTGACAATAAAGGAATTTAATTTAAAGAGCAAACTCGGTTCTTAGTAGTCAAAAGCTACAAGTTCCCGTTAAATTGATTATTTGCTATCAATAGAAAATACTGCCCCATAAGTAGGTTCATCTACGCATGACCGGACCAATATCTGATTACATGATTTACATTCCAACCTGTCTTTTAAACTGTTATTTACCTCGCTCATTTACTTTGTGCACTGCACTCACATCAATATTCTTGTTCGCCTTAGATAAGCACCTTAGCAATAGAGTTGATAGATTGACAATTGGTCTCTGTGGTTCGATAATCTTATATATTACTTCGATAGGCTGTACACTTGCAGTACTACATTTAGGCTATACGTTACAGATTAAACCCATCAAGTTTTTGGCGCCGTTGCCGGGGACCAACTTCGTCAAATTTCGTACCTTATTGTTATCCCATTTAGACTAAGGCTATTCTAGCCGGTAGATGCGTAGAAATCGTAGCACCGGTAACCTAATAGATCCTTTAGTAGAACCTGAACGTTACGCTCGTGCCCGTCTTTTTATACGCAAGATAAGAAGAGCTATGGCAGAAGATCGTAACCAAAGACCACTCAAGGAATTCTCCCAACCATCTAACGAGGAACCTAGTTCTAGTATAGTAAACCCTGTTATAACTACCAACAACTTTGAACTAAAACCCTCCTTATTACAATTAGTACAACAAAACCAATTCGCTGGTCTCGCTACCGAGAACCCGAATCAACATTTAAAGGTATTTATCAAGTTAGCTGACACCCTTAAGGCAAATGGAGCCACACCTGAAGCTATCCGTTTAAGACTGTTTCCTTTTTCCCTTAGAGGTAAAGCTCACGACTGGTTAGACGCCCTTCCAACTAACTCAATAACAACTTGGGAAGACCTTAGGAGAGCTTTTCTTGCGAGGTATTTTCCACCAAGCAAGACCGCTGTTCTTAGGAACCTGATCACTTGTTTCACCCAAAACCAAGGCGAATCACTTTTTGATGCCTGGGAGAGATATAAAGAACTTTTAAGAGCTTGTCCGCACCATGGCCTGGAGCAATGGTTAATCATACATACCTTCTATAATGGACTCCATTACAACACAAAGATGTCCATAGACGCTGCCGCTGGCGGAGCGTTGATGAACAAACCTTACCCTGACGCTTGTGCCCTAATAGAGGACATGGCCCAAAACCACGCCCAGTGGGGATTAGAACGAGCGACAGTAGAGAAAAAGGAGAGCCATGGAGGAAAGCATGAGGTAAGTTGCATGGACATGATTAATGCCAAAATGGACGCCCTAGCTTTGAGAGTCGAGAACATGTCTCAAAACCCAACCACAGTAGCAGCAATCCAATCGGAATGCAAACTCTGTGGAACTCAAGGACATCAAACCGTTGACTGTAACCTTTTGGACGAATCTAGCTCAGACCAAGTTAACTATACCCAAGGGAACCCTTTCTCGAATACCTACAATCCTGGATGGAGGAACCACCCGAATTTCTCTTACAAAAACAATAACCCTATCCAAAATCCCGGACCTTCGAGACCTCAAGGATTCCAAACGCAAAAACAAAACCAACCTATGCAAATAGTGCCCCCAAGACCAAACCTTAAAGAAACCATAGACACCTTTATTCAGGCTCAAACCCAGCAAAATAAGGAGTTTATGAACCAACACATTCACACGAACGAACTAGTTACTCAACTGGAAACCAAGTTTGACCAGATAATAACCCACACCAAAATGCTTGAGACTCAGATTTCCCAAGTAGCACAAAACACCTCTGTATAAGTTGCACCTGGAGGACAATTTCCTGGACAAACTCAACCAAATCCAAAAGGCCAAGCAAATTCTATCACATTAATAAGTGGAACTGCTTATGAAGGGCCTAGAAATCCTAACTTAAGCACATCAGAAAAACCTATGGAAGATGCTACGCCTAAAGACCAGGTAGAGGAACCAGAGAAACCAGAAAAGCAATCAAAACCAGAAGTAGGGAATAACGCTCAACAACCTTATAAACCACCTATTCCGTTCCCACAGAGGCTGAAAAACACCAAAGTAGAAAACCAGTACCAAAAGTTTATTAAGGTAATAGAGAAACTCCATGTTGAGATTCCTTTTACTGAAGCTATAACCCAGATACCATCATATGCTAAGTTTTTGAAAGATATTTTGACCAATAAACGGCGACTCGATGATCCCAAGCCTTTAGAATGTCATTCTATATCCGAAAATAAACTCGCCAAGAAAGATAAAGACCCTGGAAGCTTTTCTATCCCTTGCATCCTAGGTAACCATATGATAGACAAAGAATGTTTAGACCTAGGAGCAAGCGTAAGTCTGATGCCTCTGGCCGTCTGTAAGAGGTTAAAGTTAGGAGAACTTCAACCTACTAAGATGTCCTTACAACTAGCTGATAGATCTGTCAAATATCCCATGGGTATTTTAGAAGACATACCTGTCAAAATTGGTCAGTTGTACATTCCGACCGACTTCGTCGTAATGGATATTAAAGAAGATGAAGACATCCCAATCCTCTTAGGAAGACCCTTCCTATCGACCGCCGGAGCTATAATAGATGTTAAGAAAGGGAAACTGACTTTCGAGGTAGGAGATGAAAAGATTGAGTTCATTTTATCAAAATTTCTAATGGCACCAGTGATAGGAGATGCGTGTTATGCCATCGACGTCATTGATGAATGTGTAAATGAGCTCGAACAAAACGAATTTTTAATCAAATTACCATCAACCCCTATTTTAGAGGATGACGGATTTAAGAGTATCGAACCGTACATTGACGACAACCTTTTCGAATACTTAGCTCTTACCCCTAACCTTATGCCGCGTACTGAGAAAACCACTATAGAACTTAAGGAACTACCCAAGAATCTAAGATATGAGTTTTTGGATGAGGAGATGAATAGACCTGTTATAATTAGCGCCGCTCTAAACCAAATAGAAACAAATCAACTCTTAGATACCTTGCGAAAATACCCCTCAGCTTTAGGGTATAAAGTTTCAGATTTAAGAGGTATAAGCCCATCCGTATGCATGCATCGGATTATGCTAGAAGAAGATTCAAAACCCTCAAGAGAACATCAAAGAAGAATAAACCCTATCATGAGTGATGTAGTCAAGAAAGAAGTTCTTAAGTTATTAGAAGCTGGTATCATATACCAAATTTCGGATAGTGAATGGGTAAGCCCAGTCCATGTGGTACCCAAGAAAGGAGGTATCACCGTTCTGAAAAATGAGAAAGGTGAGCATGTGGCAAAACGAACAGAAGGAGGATGGCGTATGTGTATTGATTACAGAAAGTTGAATAAGGCAACGAGAAAAGACCATTTCCCTCTCCCATTTATAGATCAGATGCTTGAACGTCTAGCAAGACACTCATGTTTCTGCTATCTTGATGGGTATTCGGGGTTTTTCCAAATCCCTATTCACCCAGAGGACCAAGAAAAAACCATATTTACCTGCCCTTATGGAACATTTGCTTATAGACGAATGCCCTTTGGACTCTGTAATGCACCTGCCACTTTCCAACGTTGTATGATGTCAATTTTCGCAGACTACCTAGATGGAATTATGGAAGTATTTATGGACGATTTTTCAGTGTGTGGGTTTGATTTCAAAAACTGCCTCTCGAACTTAGAGAAAATCCTAAAAAGATGTGTGGAAGTAAACCTTGTGTTGAATTGGGAAAAGTGCCACTTTATGGTAAATGAAGGGATAGTCTTGGGACACATTATTTCTGAAAGAGGTATAGAATTCGATAAGGCAAAGATAGAAGTTATAGAAAACTTAAACCCACCTAAGACCGTTAGGGAAATAAGAAGTTTTCTAGGACATGCCGGGTTCTACCGACGTTTCATCAAGAATTTTTCCGGAATAACAAAACCTTTAACTAACTTATTGATGAAGGATGTCGAGTTTGAATTCGACCAAAAATGTCTTGAGGCCTTTGAAGTTTTAAAGCAAGCTCTTATTTCAGCACCTATCATAAGACCACCTGATTGGACACAACCCTTTGAAATCATGTGCGATGCCAGTGATTTCGCTGTAGGAGCTGTACTAGGGCAAAGAAAAGACAAGAAACTGCATGCAATTTACTACACTAGTAGAACACTAGACGCTGCCCAGCTAAATTATACAACCACAGAAAAGGAATTGCTAGCCGTAGTTTTTGCTATTGATAAATTTCGATCTTATTTGGTGGGAGCAAAAATAATAGTATACACAGATCATGCAGCAATCCGGTACTTGTTAAGTAAGAAAGATGCTAAGCCTAGATTGCTCAGATGGGTACTTTTACTCCAAGAATTTGACTTGGATATTAAGGATAAAAAAGGAGCTGAAAACTTAGTAGCTGATCATCTCTCTAGGTTAGAACACCTTAAGCCTGAACTTATACCTATAGACGATCACTCTACTTATGAAAGATTAATAGCTGGGATAAACTCAACTGAAGAAGAGACCTATGAGGGAATCTCAACCGTGAACAACATACCATGGTACGCAGATATTGTGAATTATCTAGCCGCTGATATCATACCCCCTGACTTAAGCTACCAACAGAAGAAGAAGTTTTTTAGAGATGTTAAACACTTCTTTTGGGATGAACCCCTCCTATTCAAAAGAGGAATAGATAGTATATTCAGACGATGTGTGCCGGAAGAAGAAGTAGGCAACGTCATTAAACATTGTCATGCTTCACCTTATGGTGGACATGCAAGCACGTCTAAAACATGCGCCAAAATATTTCAAGCAGGTTTTTATTGGCCTACTGTATGGCGCGATGTCCACACTTACATTACAAAATGTGACTGATGCCAACGCACTGGGAACATCTCAAGACGTGATGAAATGCCTTTAAGTAACATCCAAGAAGTGGAAATATTTGATGTCTGGGGTATAGATTTCATGGGACCTTTTCCTTCCTCAATGGGTAACAAGTATATCCTAGTAGCTGTCGATTATGTCTCAAAGTGGATAGAAGTTGTTGCATCACCCACAAATGATACCAAGGTAGTTATCAAACTGTTTAAGAATATTATTTTTCCTAGGTTTGGAACCCCGAGGTTAGTCATAAGTGATGGAGGATCGCATTTTATATCTAAGATATTTGACAAGCTTCTAAGCAAATACGGAGTAAAACATAGAGTAGCATCACCATATCACCCGCAAACCAGTGGCCAAGTAGAAGTATCGAATAGGGAGATTAAGCAGATCCTAGAAAAAACCGTATCATTATCCAGAAAAGACTGGTCTGGAAAACTTAAAGACGCCTTATAGGCTTATAGAACGGCTTATAAAACCCCTATTGGAACAACTCCTTATCAATTGGTTTATGGAAAGTCCTGTCATTTACCCTTCGAACTAGAACATAAAGCCTATTGGGCCATTAAATCCTTGAATCTAGATTACCTAAAAGCCGGAGAAAAACGTATCTTGGACATTCACAAGCTGGAAGAGCTTCGCTTGAATGCCTATGAGAATGCCATCATATATAAGGAAAGAACCAAGATGTGGCATGACAAAAAAATCATCAAGAAAGATTTCAACATTGGTGACCCTGTTCTCCTATTTAACTCAAGGTTACGACTTTTTCCTGGTAAGCTTCGTTCAAGATGGACAGGTCCATTTGAAGTGTCAAAAGTTCTAAAGTCTGGAGCAGTAGAAATCAAAAACAATTCATGCGCTCCATTTGTGGTAAATGGACAAAGACTGAAGCTATACAAAGGAGGCGATTTGCCTGTTGACTACTCTAGTCATATTCTTATAGACCCACCAATACCCACATAAAGTAAGATCTAATCGTCAAGCTAACGACGTTAAACAAGCGCTGCATGGGAGGCAACCCATGGTTTATTCTTAATTTTATTTTATTTTATTTTAGTAATTTATATATTTTATCTGGACTAATTTCTTGTGTTTATATTTTCAGGATGCATTACCCCGATGGTATGGTTGTGATTTTCAGAGATGAAGCACAAAAAGCCCGATTTGCTACCTTATCTGCTAGACCTATGGTACCCACTAGGTACCCCGATCAGAGCTGCATGGAGGCACTCGGGATTGAGCCAAGTATTAGGTATCTGTGCAACCAACTTGGCTGGGATTCTTATGCTGATGATGTCCACAAAACCTACAGAAACCTTACTCTGGAGTTTCTTAGCTCTATGGATTATAACCCACGAGTGGGTGAAGGAGATGAGCGAGGATGCCTAAGTTTCAGATTGTTTGGTACCGAGTATACCCTGACTACCAAAGAATTTGGGGATTTGCTTGGTTTCCAAACTGGACCGACCGCTATCACTGAGTTTCCATTGAGTTACTACATGGACAGAGATATTGATAAATTTTGGCAGGACATTACTGATAGAGCCAGCCTTGACCCCTCTACCCAGCTGTCCCGGAAGATCCATAACCCGGCTTTCCGATACTTCGAGATGGTTCTGTGCCACACTTTCTTTGGGAGGAGTTACTGTGACCACTTGGTCACCGCTGAGGAGATCCTTTTCCTATACTGTGCCAGTCAGTCCAGACCTATAGCTAGTGGAGGTTTTCTGATAGAGAGCCTCGAGCAGACTGCTCGATCCGCTGTAGGGCTCATTCATTCCGGAGGGAATGTGACACAGATAGCTTCTGCTTTGGGTTTGGACAGTATGATAGCACAGCTGACCCCATACTGTGGATATACTTTTCTGGATTTAGACTTTTGCATGGATCGTGGGCTCATGAGGAGGGCCTCTTTCCACCCATATCGGTACAGATTGCTCATCGATGACCAGACAGTTTACACCTTCACAATGCCAGACCCTCAGATGACTTGTGTTTCCAACCCTGCTAATTGGAACTATTCTGTAGAAGGTTGGGGTGAGATATCAGAGTACACTCCAGAATACACTCCTGCTTCCGAAGATCTCACTCCGGAATACACCCCTGCTTCCGAAGATCCCACTCAAGACTACACTCCTGCTCCCGAGGACTCCACTCCATATCACACATCCCGACCCGAGGTTACACACACTACTGTTCTTACTAATAACCTCAGCTTGCAGGAACCTGATATTCGCACTCTGTTGACTGCTATGCGCACTGAGATAACCACTCTCCGCAATGAGGTGGCTGACCTTCATTTGCAGTTGGAAGTGAATGATGTTACCTTTGCTGGTGAGTTAGATGAATTAGCTCACGAGGTGGCAGAGATTCGACGCCAGCTGACTGAGCTGTGTGGCCCAGACACTCCTGCAGAGCATCCTACCGGTTGGCAATAGATCTGTATTCTTCACAAGATATCTAGTTCCAGTATTATTAGTATTATGTTGATTTCCTTTTCAGACTCATTTTTATTTGCATTATCTATTTCCTGCATTGTTAATAATTATTTTGGTGACCCGATGTCCGTACCTATATATATATATATATATATATATATATATATATATATATATATATATATATATATATATATATATATATATATATATGCATGTGTTTCATTTATTTACTAATGTTTTTGTTTTTCTGGTCACCATAATTTTAATATAAAAATAAAATAAATATACATGTATATATGTATTCACATACATATATGCACATTCATAAGAAAAATAGGTACACCTCCAAAAATTGAAGCTAATGGCAAGGAAGGAAAAGCCCAATGGAAAGGAAGCCAGACCGGCCCAACTTGCCTCGACCTCACCGCACCCGCGGTAAGCCCTGTCGCGCCCACGGTGACGCAACGGTCACCTAACGGCTAGTTGCTCGTTTTTCCCCCCATTTTACCACTTTTTCCATTTCCAATCCCATTTTCTTCCATCCTTAACCCACCATAACTTCCTTTATTACCCATACCAACCCCACTACATTTATTCCCATTATTCCCATCATAAATATTTACAACCACCATTTTTCTTCCCTACCTATAAATACCCCCACTATTTCATTTTCTTTCTCACACCTTCATTACTTCTACATCCCATTCCTTCTCTTTATTCATCCACAAGAAAATCCTATGGAGTATCACGGTTACATTTTGCGTGGTGGCCAAGCCGGAGAAAGGCAACTAAAGCGGCTTGAGAAATTGCTGACAACACCAATACACTCTACCAGGTATATCGATGAAAACTGTCTATATTCATTAGGTATATACCATAGTGTATTCTTCCTTCTCGACAAAATAGGCATGCATGATATTTTTGCTACTCAAGCACCAACCTACCCTAGGCTGACGTTCGAATTTTTAAGTTCTTTAATTTATAACGTCTCTCCTAACACTGCTAGCACCGTAGGTGGAGTCAAATTTAGAATGTTTAATGTTGAATATGACTACTCCACTAACGGTCTAGCCGCCATGTTAGGAATGCCTTATGGGGATGGTGCAATTTGTGAAGCACCTTTAGACACGGATTGGGCATTTGAAGCATTTTGGGCCAGAATTACTAAACAAAATGCAACATCTTTTGATGGCCTACTTGCTTCTCACATCCACAATCCTGCCCTTCGTGTCTTTAGATTTCTTTTAGCATCCACCATCTTTGCTCGGGAAAACCCAAACAAGGTGAATGCTAAAGAATTAATTATCATGCAGAGCTGCCTCACAGACACCAAAGTTAATCCCGTCCCATTCATGATTGCCCACATGCACCATGTTTTAAGAAAAGGTGGGCCGATTTCCTTTGGTGGACTGATTACTACTATTGCCCGTGCCATAGGATTGGATACGGAACTTGCCACCCTTGAGCCACTTCCTCCTCGTATTGCAAATCTTAAATTTTTCAGGGATATGCGTTTATGCAAGACGAGGAAGGAAGGTGGTTACTTCCTTATGGTTGGAGGTGCTGCTGTACCCAGTGTTGTTATTCCTTGCACCCATCATACTGATATTAGATTTGAGCGTAACTGGACCTACGATCTCAACGCTCCTGCTTTTATCGGTCTGTTGCCCCCAAATCTACCTTTAAATGAGGGTAACGACACTGATGATGAGTACGATTTCCAAACAGAGGAACCACCCCATTTTTCACCACCACACACGACACCATCTACTTCTAACCCACATGCAGGTACAGCTTCTAGTTTCCATGTCACTGAGGACATGTGGCGTGAGCATATGGCCCGAGAGGCCCAGCGGGACACCCTCCTTGCTACCTTGCAGCAACAGGCGGCCGATAACATGGCCTTCATGCAAGCATCCCAAGGATGGTGAAGGTCCTAGTGGCCCCCACTAGTGTTTTCAGGTACCTCCTCCTACCTTATTTTGGAACATTGAGGACAATGTCTGATTTAAGTGTGGGAGGAGCATTTATCGTTTTTATTTCCCGTTTTCGCTTTTATTTTCCGCTTTTATTTTCCGTTTTTCCTGCTTTTATTTCCCTTCCGCATTTTTCCTTTTAGGTATGTTATATTCGTAGTTAATAAAATGCATGTGATAGGCGAGTCTTTCCGCGTAGTGTACCCTTTCATTTCCCCCACCTTTTAGCCTTACAAAATTTTTCTTTTTCAAAGATTTATGGTTGTTTTTAAGGATTTGGGCTATGAGACAGGTCCTAGATAGGGTCTATTTCTTGGACACTCACTTTTTGAAAAATTCGTTATCGCTTTTACACCGTAAGCCTTTTTGAACATTTAGATTAGATCCTTTCTCCCCAATATGCTATGATTTTGAATAAAACTGTACAAATAGGTCTTCAAGTAGTTTATCTTAGCAGTCAGCTCCGGCCTAAGCATGCTCTAAGTGTGGGATCGATGAATATAAGTGGATAATCTCTATTTTGCCTTAAAAAGTTATAAAATAAAGTATGAATACGACTACGAGTTGGGTGATCCTCACAAAGATTACTCAACTCAAGAAAGTTGTAAGCACTAACAAAAGCAAAGAAAAAAATATATATAAGGCATATCCGTTGTAGTTGGTTCAGAGGTATCTGGTGCTGGACTTGGTAGGGCGGACTACGGTCCGATCCCCCGCAACTGCAAATGGGTAAAATAAAAAGGGATTAAACCAACTCTTGTACCAGAATCCCATCACTTGAGATCAGAGTCACTAACCGGTCACTACACCATGAGTATGTACGGATAACGGGCTTAATTTGATTGCGCCTGAATGAAAAAGGACCTCGTAAAAAAGGGAGTCTTAGCATAGTAAGGATATTAGGATCGATCTGTATACTTATGAGGTTTATGTCCGCATTTCTGCGAGTAGTGTAATTACGATACCCTTGATTCAGATAGTTAGTGCCTGACAACACACCCTTACTCGGACTTAGAAGCCCTCTTTGCCCAAAACCTGTATACACCATAATTTTCTTTCATCTACTTCTAAGAGTTGTTGCTTGAGGACAAGCAAAGGTCTAAGCGTGGGAGGATTTGATCGCACTGAATCGCACTATGTTTCTGACTCAAATATCACATGTTTTCCTTAGTTTTTATTATCATTTTCTCGTATTATGTTCCTTTTTCCTTCGTTTTCAGGATTCTTGTCATTTCAGAGCCTTCTGTGAAGAAACGAGCCAAAACGCCAAGAAATTAGGGTTTTTCAAGACATTTTGCACTTATGGCGTTCAGCACCACGCTGGCTACAGGGAACGCGATGACGTGGCCCACTTTCACCCAGAGATCAACTGCCACGTTCCCATGATGTGGCAGTTCCTGCCACCGCGCCCGCGGCCACCCCCACCGCGCCCGCGGCCTTCACAACAAGCTTCCCGCTCAAAAGAAGTTAAGGGGCATGCTGGTCTTTACGCGTCTCAAGGATCCTCTATAAATAGTTTTCGATTTTCATTCTTTAGTTTCATCCAAGCTTAGTACAATCTTAAGCCATATACTATCAGTTTCTGTAAAGTGATAATCTCTTCACATCGGGGAGTTATTGTGGTGTAGATTGAGTTGTAATCGAGTCTTGGAGCACTTTGGTTGAAGTTCATCATACCAGCCTTACCTTTCCGTAGATTTGTATCAGATTCAAGTCTCCGACTGGAGCAAGGTTCTATTTTATGGCATTTCTTTATTTAATTGCTCTTACCATAGTCTACACGTTTTATAGACTTTAAATGCTCTTACCATAGTCTACACGTTTTATAGACTCTAAATGCTCTTACCATAGTCTACACGTTTTATAGACTCTAAATGCTCTTACCATAGTCTACACGTTTTATAGACTTTAAATGCTCTTACCATAGTCTACACGTTTTATAGACTCGCACTTATTATGTCTGGCTAAACTATAAAGGTTAGGATGTAATGATTGTCATCATGGTCATGTTCCAATTATCATGCTAGTGAAAATACTCTGGGGATGTTTTGCTTCTAACTTAAGTCAATTGTGTTTAAATGTTTATTGGGTAAGATCGAAAGCCGTCCAAACTAATGATACGACTTGATTATTATTTAACCAAACAAAAAGAGCGAAAGTCGTTGATTGGTTAAATAGGAATCATTGACCTTTTTAGAAAACGATTTTGAAACTATTTTCGGACGCGTTTGTAGGTTTGAAATCTGACTCTTGGTCAAAAGCCAAAAGTCTCTTTAAGTTAATCTTTCCAAGTAAAATCACTTTTCTGTTAAGTCAAAACTATCAATTTCTTAAAAATAGGTTTACCTCTTTAACGCGGAAGGCACCCTTTATATGTGACAATAAAGGAATTTAATTTAAAGAGCAAACTCGGTTCTTAGTAGTCAAAAGCTACAAGTTCCCGTTAAATTGATTCTTTGCTATCAATAGAAAATACTGCCCCATAAGTAGGTTCATCTACGCATGACCGGACCAATATCTAATTACATGATTTACATTCCAACCTGTCTTTTAAACTGTTATTTATCTCGCTCATTTACTTTGTGCGCTGCACTCACATCAATATTCTTGTTCGCCTTAGATAAGCACCTTAGCAATAGAGTTGATAGATTGACAATTGGTCTCTGTGGTTCGATAATCTTATATATTACTTCGATAGGTTGTACACTTGCAGTACTACATTTAGGCTATACGTTACAGATTAAACCCATCAATAACCCTTGATCGGTAGGTTCTAAAGGGTAAAAAGTTCTTGACAGAATGTTGTAATTCTCTAGTGTGGTCTGTGCCGACGAGTTTCTTCTAAGAATTCCCTCACTCCCCGGTGAATCTTCTGACGGATGTTCTCAGGTTCGAGTTTGTTGATGGATATGGTTATCCGTGAAATAGGGACTTTCACCAATTGAGGGATTTTCCTCATTCCCCAGTAAGTCGTGATTGAGAAATTCTTTGTTCCCCAGCCGACTCGTCACTCACATATCAGTAGAGTTTGATATTTTTCTTTATCAAGATCTCTCATTTTTCCCAGTTGAAACGTGTGGATGTATTATGGTTCAGAAAGTCATTTCTCTAGCAACATCCAATCCCCAGTAATGTCCTTGCTCAGAACACGCAATTGTGCTTCTCCCAGTGAAGTTTGCGAATTATTTTTGCAAGACCTATCAGAATATGGCTCATGGTTACCGCTTATTTTGATGTGTTATTCACTAGTGAAGCATATAAACATGCATCATTACATGGCATCTACCCAAATGTGTAGTGTTTCTATTTGTTTCGAAACATTACTCCGTGAGTATTTCAAATATGCATTAAATTATAAGCCAATGGTTATTTTCTTTATCCCTAGTCGATTCGCCAATCCCCACGAAATTATTCATATGGTTGCCCCCAGTCGGTTTCCTTAAACCTTCGTCATTACTTCTAGCAAGTGTTGGCAGCTACCTTACTCTTTGTTTGCTCTTTGTAGTTAGAGTGTGAGTTTGGTGGTCACTAGTCTCCTTTTTCACTGAGTGGTCACCCATTGTTTAGTTTGTAACCCAGTCTTTCCTAGCACATCATCCTCAGGTCTGATGGTCATCAGCTCCTCTTTATGTCAAGTGGTTACTTGTCACATATCTCAGTCCCAATAGTCATTGGTATCTCCAAAACAAAAATTCCAAACATGTATTGAAGTATAAGTTGATGTTGTTTCCTTCATCTGCAGTTAATTAACTCAATTTACTGATATCCCCGGAGCCTAGTGGTTACTAGTTCCTCTTAGATCGAGTGGTTACTCGCCTGCTTGGTTGAAATCCAGTTTGTCCCTGGCGCAACACTTCTTTAGGTATAGTGGTTACTAGTATTTTCATGTCTAGTGGTTACTATTTCTTCCCCAATATCTTATATCCTAGTGGTTACTAGTCTTCTTTGATTGAATGGTTACTCGTTTGCCTTGTCTGCGATCCAGTTATCCCCTAGCGCAACAATTGTAGCTCTGATGGTCATCACTTCCTATCAAGGTCAAGTTTGTCACTTGTCATCTGATTTCGAATATAGTGTTCTAGTATTGGTTAGAGACTAGTGGTTACTAGGTGCTCCAGAGTCAAGTGGTTATTTGTCTCTTTAATTTCTTGGTTTGTTTCACTGGTTACTGGTTCTCCCCGATTTGAGGCTATCAGGTGTTCACCTTGTTTTTGGATACAATGATCATTGGTATCCTGTTAAGTACTCTTAGGTCTAGTGGTCACTAGTCCCTTTCAAGCTGAGTGTTCACTCTTTGCTCTGTTTGTGATCCAGTTTCTCCCGAGCATATTCTTTGTAAAACTCCTAAGGTCGAGTGGTCACTCGTTACCTTCGCTTGATCCCTAGCGTTTCATCAATGTTCTAATGGTTTTGGTTCAGAAGGAACTGCTCCAATTTGATGGAGACCATTTGTACTGGTATTCCTCTTTTAGATCTAATGGTCATTGGTATCTTCTCGAGTCTAGTGTTTATTAGTCTTCTTGCATCAAGTTCAATGGTCATTGATTTGGTTTTCCATGTCTAGTGGTCACTAGTCTTTTTAGGTTCGATTTAGTGTTTATTATTCTTCTCCGATTGCAAATCTATTTCTTTTGGGTCGATACCACAAAGCTACCAAAATACGATTACCATTGTAGATGCACCTTGCTCTAATTCAGAGCGTAAAGTTTTGGGTTTCATTTTGTATTCAATCCTCTTTCACCCTATCACTCGAAAGGCCGACGCCAATCTCACTTTAGGTTTAAGAAGATTGAATAGGGGCAACTATTATACCAAAAAATTAACCCTCTTCATTTTAACCTATTTGGCTTATAGTTCATTATCGTATGCAAGCATACATAACATTGATTCTATGGTAACAGGATCATTGTATTTCTCTCAAGCTTTGTCAAGATGCCGAAGACATTTATTTCACCATTCGACGCATTCAAAGCCTTCTCCAAGCTATTCAATTAGTGTATAATCAAGTCATCATCATTCCAAGTTCCCATGTGTTTCAACGCGCCTTGAACGGCAGAGAAAATTAAGTGTTTCGCTCAGTCCAGAACAATTCGAATTAAAAGTTTGTTCGTTACAGCGAGTTTAAGAAATTTGTAACTTCTAGTCATAAGGAGGTTTTTCAGTGGTTCTTTAGACTTTATAATCGTGTTGGCATTCGCTACATTTCGTCTGTTCAGACTAAAGGCGAATTTGGTGAGGAAGACCTCTGATGATTTAAATAACCAGAGTTTTGGGTTTTGTTGGTCAATTGTTACTCGGATGTTCGGAAATTCGTAACTTTCTTGTGGCTCAACATTTCTGAATTGTTCTTTATCCATAAAATCTATCTTGATATCTTCTCCAATTCATGTGTTCAAGCCGAGAGCTAATTCTTTAAAGAAGATCTCTGAATGTGCGAATACGTTGAAAATGTGCGATGGGAAATATAGTGAAAAAGTTTGTTGAACCGTTATTTTTCAGACGTTCAAAAATTCATAACCTTCTTCGGTTCGACATTTTGGCCTGGTTCTTTGGGCGTAAATTTCATCTCGATGTCCCTCATGTTTTGTATGTTCAGGTCGAGGGCCAATTATGTGCTGAAGATCTCCGAAATCGCGAATTACCAGAGAATTTTTACAGCAAAATTGGAGCTCTGGCTAATTGTTTCTCGATATTGTAAAAATATTAACTCTCTCTATTTTTATCATATCGGGGTGGTTCTCAAAGCATGATATCACATATTTTGTTAGTTACAACTTTGTTTCAGTTCCCGAGTTCGAATGATACTCCGAAGGCTTCGGTTATTTTTCGTTTCTCAAATTGACCGATAAAATAAGTTGTGTTGTAGATTTTTTCTGTTCGGTTTCTCGCCATTAAAAAATTTATAACTTGCTCGATTTTTATCGTATGGAGTCCGTTCTTTCGGCACGACATCACAAATTTCTTCAACTACAATTTTGGTATTGGTCTCGCGTCGAGATTTTGCATGAATTATTAGTGAGCTCGCGTATTTTGCGCTTGTAACATCCTCTTTCCCCAATGATAATTTTAATAAAAATCAGAGTAAAATAAAATTCCAAGAATAGGATGTCACATCATTGAAAATATTCCAACTTTGCTCAATTATAATTAAATGGATAGATAACGCATATTTCGGATGAGCCGACAACATTTCAACATAGTCTTCAAACTTCAACTTTATTAATGCAGCCGAAAGAAATTCATAAATTGTTTTCAACATCTTCAACTCATCACAAAACAACATTTTTAATTAAATAAAATAGAGTCTATAGTACTCCCACAATACTCCAAAATAAAAACATCAATTAAATAAAACAAGCAAACATTCATCCCCCGGTGTTACATATCAGAGCAATGACACCAACTCAAAATAAGAAGAGCAACCTCTTCTAGACTCCACGGCTTCGCACTACTCATGATTATATGACTTATTATATTGTCATGATGGGGATGCATTGAGCATGTACTTGAACCCCAGGGTACAGAGTTTTATTCCCACGGAAGGTAAAAACTCTACTAGTGAGGGGGGTAGAGAAGTTCATAAGGTGACAGTGTCGGGAACGCTGAAGGCTCGGGCTGTTACATAAAAACAGTTATGTCCGGAGTTGTTAGTATCAAGTGTATTTTCGAGGACGAAAATATTCTAAGTGGGGGAGAGTTATAAAATAATTTGATGATATGATGTATTTATATGTGTTGATGAATTTTAAGATGTGTTTTGATGGGATTATTGGAAGATTATAAATAATGAGACTTGTAGAAGTTAAGGCATAGGGGTGTGT
Organism: Vicia faba; assembly: GCA_948472305.1. Taxonomy (NCBI): domain Eukaryota; kingdom Viridiplantae; phylum Streptophyta; class Magnoliopsida; order Fabales; family Fabaceae; genus Vicia; species Vicia faba. The sequence continues at coordinate 89,566 of CATIWC010000784.1, read as the reverse complement.
GGCTAAAAGTGTAAAGACGTGGGGGCGAATGGAAAATATCAGTATCATTGTTATTATTATTATTATATTTACTATTGCTATTATATGAGATAAATAGTAATTATAATATTAATGATTAAGTAATTAGACTAATCTAGTAATAAGAAGAGGGGTGATGGGGATATCTATATTAGGGGTCTAAAAGAGATAAGGGGTTTTGGTTATTCTGATTGATAGTAGAAAATGAGAGAAGAAGTGGAAGAGAGAAGAAGAGGAAGAGCATTAGGAAGCTAGAGCAAGGGATTTACCGTAGAAATTTTGAATCATCAATTCAAGGTAAGGGTGGGGTTTTGGCTCTCTAATAGGTGGTATAATTGTGGGTAGATGAAGGTTTGATTGTTAGGTTTTGGGTGTAGATTAATTGTTAGATTAATTGTGGTAATTGGTTGTAATTGATGAAATTTATGTGATGTTTATGTTAGAATTGTGCCATATAATGTGTGTTGATGATTACAAGCAATTGATGTGTTTGGGTATGTCTCAAAAGTGGTTTTTAGATGAAAAGAATGAATTTTCGTAGCAGAAAAATTGCTGATTTTTGGTTCTGCAACAGTGGGTACACGGGTACCCAGTTATGGTAACCAGTTACCTAGTGGAATAGTAGTCGGGATTTTCAAAATACTACGTGGTAACCAGTTATCATATATGGGTACCGGGTACCCTACTGAAATTGACAAATTTTTGAAAATCTTTAAAAATTCATAACTTTTGACTCGGGTGTCTTTTTGACGCGCCGTTCGAACCTACAGGAAGCTAAAAACATTTTTTATATAATAAAAATAGTTTGAAAACAGAATGGGATGATTTTATGAATTCTTGTATTATTCTGGTATTTTGATGTAATTGTGAAGTTATGAATTTGATGATGGAATCAATGAGATTTCATTATGTGACGATGTTTTGATGATGTATGAATAACAATGTGTACTTGGTGGCTTGTGTTGGCTTATTCTATTAATGTGTGTCGTGTCATTGCATAAGTTGTTGTACCATATTTGTGTTGCATGCATGTTCATAAGCGACGGTGTAGCCTCAATGGTAAGTGACGATGTAGGCTTAACGACAAGTGGCGGTGTAGCCTAATTGTTAAAGAGATATTGTTATGGTACCACATGCATATATTTATGTAAGTGGGTCTCATTGCATTATGACGTTATTGTTGAAGAGATGTGATATGTTGTTTGTGGGGTGTGATTGCTGAAATGATGTTGTGTATTGGTATTGATGCATGAAGTATGAATAAATGATTATGTATGTCGTACTTTACCTGCTCATTATCATATATTCATTTATATTGTTATGATATCTCATCCCTTATGTTTGAATGTTACCTCCATGTGGGTAACGCGCAGGTGACAAAAATTAGAGTATCTTGAGGTATGGAGATGCGCCTCTAATTGCGTAGATTGAGTCGGGTCTTACTCTGATACGTAATATTGGGGATAAATGTTTATTTTGCTTATTTAGTTGTTGTTGTCTTTGAAAGATTATGAGAGTATTATAACTCTTTTTAAATTGATGAGACGTTGTTTATGGATTTTTGGAGTTGTTGGTCAATTATATTTTGGATTATTTTTGTTGCATTAATAAAATGAAGTTGAATACCATGATAATTATGATGACTGTTCATCCAAAAATAATGTGTTATGTATCCATTTGTTAATGTTTAAGCAATTTTTAAGATGATGAAATGTAAAATCTTATTTTGATGTCGATTGGAAATTTTTAATTACTCTGATTTCATTTAATTATTCTATGGGGAAAATAGGGTGTTACAGCGCTCGGCTGCGTTTGCTGACACTGAAAATTCAGTTTTATGAAGAAATTGATTGAAATTTCTCTTGGCCCAAACCAAGGCCCAATTTTTCAAGACTATATATTTAATTCTCCTCTCTATTTTTCGACGCACATAAATCATTTGCAAAATTTCACTCTCAAACTCACAACAAACTCTCTTTACTCTCTCTCTCTCTCTCTCTCTCTCTCTCTCTCTCTCTCTCTCTCTCTCTCTCTCTCTCTCTCTCTCTCTCTCTCTCTCTCTCTCTCTCTCTATCTCTCTCTCTCTCAAACTCAAGAACAAAAAGTGAAAAATTTCAACTCCCTCTTCCCTCCAAGGAGCAAAAACTGTCGGAACCAGCTCCCTTCCCCACCGTCGTCGCGGCTGTCTGGAAGAATTCCCTCCGGTCATACTCCTTCTGCCATCATGCACCGCGATGTCTTTCATCCAGCACCGCGCGATTTCACGCTACTCCCTCCCTCTCCTCCGTGTGTTTTCATGACGATTCCCTCCATCCTCTGCGTTCGATTTTCCAGCCATATTCTCTTATTACTTCGATCCGGTAAATTTCCAATTCTTGAATCTTGAATTAATTATTTCTTGCATGTTGATTTAATTTAATTCAATTGAATCTGTGTTGTTACATGAGATATTTAATTGTTGAGATTGTTTGAAATTGAATCTTGAATTGTTTAATTCTTGAATTGTTAATTATGTTGAAATCCGGAATTGGTTGAGTAATCGGTAAATTCATGAGAACCTTGAGATTTAATCCGGTTACATTTTGATAATGTTGATTATTGTTGATTTGTGTGGAATTGAAGGTTTGTGATGAGAATTACGTTGATGTTGGATTTTTATTGAGGATTAATGTTGAATTCATGAGTTGACATAATTCTTGAGTCGGATTGAATAGTAATTCAATTTTTCAACATCAAATTTTCGATTCAAGTAACTATGTCAACACTTGAATTGCATTGTTTATGATCGGAAAAGCATGACATTAATGTGGATTATTTCATTACAATTGTTTGAGACTTTTAGGCTACGATTCATGAGTCGATACTCCTTTTGTAAATCAATTTTTGGATGTTCATCGACTCATGAATAGTGTTGTCTGGAATATTCAAACACATTGTATTTTGTGCTTCCATTGTTATTTAACGCGTAATTGACATTGTTTTGGTTATTGTGTGCTACTGGTGTTGAACTTAGCGGTATAAAATTGATTTTCTAAGCAATTTCAAAGAATGGTAAGTTGCTTCCCGGATAATGTAAATAGGTTGCAAACTATTTTTTAAATACCGTTTAAAGCTTGCTTGAGGTATTTGTGCGTTTGTTAATGATTTGTGTTGAGAAATACGTTTTCCGGTTAATTTTCCGAGCTATTTGGTGATGCGGTGTAGTGTTGTCTGGTTCATGAAAATGCACTTGGATTGAGTTTTATTTGGAGCTTAATGTGTATTTGGTTTTAATTGAATGATTGAAGAGCATTGGTACCGTTTCAATTGAGTTTTAGAACAACTTTTTGTGCACTTGAAAAATGAAAACAATGTTGTCCGGTTTTTTCTTCTAACATGTATGTTGTGATTTAATTCTCATTTAATGCATGGTTATGCTTAATTGTTGATTATGGACCATTGTTGTTGAGCTTGCTCACTTTTAGATAGACTTATTTTCCTATTCATGAGATGACAAGGTTGTTGCACGGGTTTTCTAATTTGCACTTGAGATGCATTTAATTGTTGGTTCATGCATTATTACAATTGTATTAATATATCTTGGCCATATGCATTGAGTTTTGATGTTTTTAAACCGACATTTTGCACGATTCATGAGATGATATACATGCTGCCCGGTTTTTGATGTTAAGGTTCTAATGCATGTTTGGATTCCATTTCTTCATCACTCATCCTTAATTTAGGTAGTGATGTAAGCACATAACTTCAGTTGTGTTTCCTTGTTATTTCTGTTGTGTTTGTTGACTTGTGCAAGGTACTTTTAGATGGATTTCAATCTTTCAATTATTGCTTGATTATTCGATTAAAAGGAAATTTATGCCATTTATTTATGGTTTAAACTTGCGTCTGATATGCTTGGCTATTGTTCTCATTCCATGAGATGATATATTTTGTTATCGCTTGTCTGGATTGATATCTTGTGCAGGTGTGTTGTTTGATATGCATATGTGTATGACACATTCCGTATTATTTTTGTTAATGCTTGTCTAGATCGATATCTTGTACAGGTGTACTGTTTGGTATTTGGATGTGTATGACACATATTCCGTATTATAGACCGTTGTTGTACCCTAAAATTTTCCCTCTCAATTTCTCAAGAATTCTCTCACAAGATCTCCATTGATTCAAGACTGAACAAGGTTTTATCAGCTCAAGATACCTCCTCAAACACTGATGACTCAAAACTAGGGTTTGAGTTTGCACAAGTACAGTTGGACTTTTAATGCCCCGAATAGTTTCCATGGAGCATATTGGGCTCTCAAGCATCAGTCAAAGATGGAACTTCTGAATCCTCGAAAGGAGGAAGAGGAAACTATCGAAAGGTAAAAGCAGATAAAAAAAGGTGTGTGGTTGCAGATAACCATGTCGAATTCAAAATATGGTTCAGGATGTTCGGACCACATGATTGATCGAAAGGAGTGGTTGGCAGATTTTGACAATTTGAAGAAGATCAAGCTTGCTTCGATCCCCAAGCTTCGCCTGGGCAGTGGCTTCCTTCGAGCAACCTGCTTCGATCCACCTCTAAACCCTTCGACACACATAGTTTCGACACTATGAATTACAATTTAACACACCACCTAGTTCATTGTGTCTAAACAATCTAAATTCATCATGGTTCTTAGTCTTATGAATACTTTGACCTGCACTCCCTTTGTCATGATGTCTGCAATCTGATTCTCAGTTCTGTAGTGTTCCAAATTCATCTTCCCATATGCTGCCTGCTCTCGGAGATAATGGAACCTCATTTTGATGTGCTTGCTTTGACCATGTGCTATTGGGTTCTTCGCCAGATTGATAGCTGACATGTTATCTATCTTCATGCTTGCTTCGATCCACAAGCTTCGACAGGGCAATGGCTTCCTTCGAGCAACCAGCTTAGATCCACCTCTAAACCCTTCGACACACATAGTTTCGACACTATGAATTACAATTTAACAAAAAAGCTTGCTGATAATGGTTCATTGCAAGAACAAGGTACTGGAAACATAGTCTTTCAAATGAGTAATGGAGGAAAAGTTATGATTAAAGATGTGCTCTATGTACCTAGAATAAAATGCAACTTGATAAGTTTTGGACAACTAGTCGAAAAGAGTTTCTCAGTTGTCATGAAAGATGGAGTTTTGAGATTGTTCGACACCAAGAACATTTTGGTCTTAAAATCCTCGTTGTCGAAAAACAAGACATTTAAGACAATGATCAATTCGACAGAAGTTCAATGTTTGAAAACTGTTCGACCACAAGGATAGTTGGTTTTGGAATTTGAAGTTTGGAAATTTGAACTTTCGACCACTTAATCAACTGATTACTCAAGATATGGTTTTCCAAGTCTTGAGATGCCTAAAAAAAACTTTGTGAAGTTTGTTTAGTAGGAAAGAAATCCAGAAATTCTTTTGTTTTGACTATGCCAATGAGATCATCTTGCATACTCAAAGTGGTACATTCAGATGAATGTGGTCCATTCGAAGAACATACAATTGATGAAAACAAATATTGTTTTGTCTATTGATGAGTTAAGTCGAAAGTTGTGGATCTATGTGATCAAAATGAAAGGACGGAGTATTCGACATCTTTAAGAGATTCAAGATGTTGGTCAAAAACCAGAGTAAGGAAAAGATCAAAGTTCTATAGAGATTCAAGATCTTTGTAGAAGGAATCAAGTTGAAGATAGAATGTTGAAGAATATTGATCAAACCCATAGGCCATGTTGCATAATCTTATGTTGCAGGCCTTCTAACTTGCAAATTTCACCATAATTTAATGCTTACACCTACTCTTGAGCTATTACCCAAGTGTTTGAGCCATTGTCCAAAAGATCTTTCTATCTATGGCATAAAGGCATCATTGCTATTCTTGAAAAGCAAGCTTTTTGGTACAAAATTTATCTTGAGCCCATACCTTGATTACTTCTGATTATACTCCACCATAAATCATGAAAAGTAGCCCCTCTATACCAACAACTTTGGTACTTCATCTTGGGATCATGGAAAATTTGACATAACTTGATATTTGCATTCCAACCAAACCATGATTTGTTATCTTGCAAATATGATTACTTTAAATTCCCAAACCTTTTCTCTATAAATGGAGAGACCATTTTCAAGCTAAAGGAGCCAAATTCTTGTGTGTTGAAAAATCCTCAAAACCCCTTTAATCTAAAAAAACAGAATTGTCCATAAAAACCTCCATTTTTGAGCTTTGAAACCCAAATATTTAAATCTCTCAAACCTTACAAGCTCTGTCCAAACAAACTATCCAAACACTCCACATACATCATATAGAAGTTGTTCAAACTCAAGAACAAGCTCTTGTAACACCTCTATTTTTTTCAAACTCAAGAACATTCAACGCAGCAACTCAAGTTCAAAACACAAATTCCAGCTTCAAGGTAAGTCTTCTTGACTTTAAACCCTTCATTTCAAGCATCAATGATGATTCATCTTCGAAGATAACATGTATTTCCTTTGAAGATAACCTTTTGTTTGTCTTCCTTTATTATCAATTATATGTTAAGAACTAACATGTATAGGCCATAAAACAATGTTTGAGAAAAAATTGCAGCATGATTCGACACATACCATTATGCTTTGACTCATACTGAGTTGATTTGGAATTACAAGGTCGAAGGAAGGTTATGTTCGATGCATATAAGCATGATTCGAAACATACCATTATGCTTTGACTCATACTGAGTTAGTTTGGAATTACAGGGTCGAAGGAAGGTTATGTTCGATGCATATAAGCATGATTCTACACATACCATTATGCTTCGACTCATACTGAGTTGATTTGGAATTACAGGGTCGAAGGAAGGTTATGTTCGATGCATATAAGCATGATTCGACACGTACCATTATGCTTCGACTCATACTTAGTTGATTTGGAATTACAAGGTCAAAGGAATGTTATGTTCGATGCATATAAGCATGATTCGACACATACCATTATGCTTCGACTCATACTAAGTTGATTTGGAATTACAAGGTCGAAGGAAGGTTATGTTCGATGCATATAAGCATGATTCAACATATACCATTATGCTTCGACTCTTACTGAGTTGATTTTGGAATTACAAGGTCGAAGGAAGGTTATGTTCGTTGCATATAAGCATGATTCGGCACATACCATTATGCTTCGACTCATACTGAGTTGATTTGGAATTACAAGGTCGAAGGAAGGTTTTTTTCGATGCATATAAGCATGATTCGACACATACCATTATGCTTCGACTCATACTGAGTTGATTTGGAATTATAGGGGTTGAAGGAAGGTTATGCTCGATGCATATAAGCATGCTTCGACACATAATGTCGAAAGATTGATTTTTCCTTTCTTTTGCATTGTTTCTTTTTTTACATGTTTCACATATTTACTTCATAGATATTCAATATGGTTGTAATAGATAATTAGTTTTAATTTATTTCAATCCCCATTGTTTTACCCCAAAATTTGCCCTCCCATTTTCACACAAGACATACTCCTACAGGTTCTCAATTGCTCAAGGTTGACCAAGAATTGACTAGACAATTCTCCTCCTAATGCAATGAACCCCCAACTAGGGTTTCCATTTTCATCAAGATGGTTGAGCTACAATGCTCTCAAATGATTTCCATGGTCCTAATATGTCTTCAAGATCATCCATGCCAAGTTTCATGCCTTGCTCAATAAGTTTGCTCAGTCAATTGCTCAAGTATTGGAAAATCAACTGTACTATGTCAAAATTCAATTGTGACCCAAATACAGTCAAACTTCAAGATTTTTGGTCAACATCAACATTTTGAAGATATATCCATCATTTGATCAAGGGTTTATCATAATTCCTCAAGAAATACTCTTAATTCATCAAAAGTCAAAAATGGCAAATTAGGGTTTCTATAGGAAAAGTCAACCAAACTTTGACCAAGCATAACTTTCTCATACTTTATTAGAAATTTTCCAACCAAAGCTCATTTTGAATATAATTCAATTCCCTATAACTTCTCTTCATCCCCCAAGATCAATAAATTCACCATTTGAAAGATGAAAGTTCATACATTACATGTCATTTTTAAAAAGTCAACAAAAGCCACTTTTTTCCAAGACCTTTTACATCAAGATAACATCTTCAAATAAAATATTGATCAAAAGAGGGATTGGATTAGACATCTTGGGATTTCCAAAAAGTACAAGATCATCATCATGAGATAATAATTGAGCAAGTTATGGCTTGCCCAAGTTTGGAAAATTTTGGAAATTTCAAGAAATGTGCAAACTTGAACTTTTAAGGCAATGGATAAACTTTTTGGACTTCAAATATTTTCATGACATTATGAAGGGCCTCTAAAATCACTTTTGCATGCATTTGATTTTATTTCCATTTATTTTTATTTTTATTCAATTTAAAATTAAATAAATACAAGATAAATGCATAAAATGAATGGTTATTGTTTTGGACATTTGGGCAAATGTGTTGGGTCAGCCTTGGGCTCATAATTTCGTACAACATGTGTCCAGGTTCATGTACCATGCAAAGATGGCAAGAATCACACAAAAATGGATAGTTTTCAAATTATTATTTTTTGTCTTAAAACCATAAGTTAGTGTTTGATTCTTTCCATTCAAGTTTGTCTCCTCTACCTCCTCTCTATATACATCATGTTTGCAAGCTTAAAGGGAGGAAACATACAGTCTAGAGGCCAGACGAAACTCCAATTTTTTGACAAAAAAGTGGCAATCGGATTTTGGATTATAGAGAGATTAAAAGTCTTTGGACATTTGCAATCGATTCCTGGGAACATTTGGAAGCTAACAGGATCATTCTCACGCATCAGCGCACCCAGAATCAGCATTCACATCACCACGGTTTGCTCTTTTTTTTAAAAAATTATTTTGATCATACACATGTTATAAATGAATTTTGAGTATGCATTCAGATCTGTATGAGTATTTAGAATGTGTGTGAATGATTAATTGCTTGTTTTGACGCATATATGACCAATTGCCATTGTTAGGGTTTTGAGGTTTGTTTTAGGGTTTTCCAATACAGGTAAAATTAGGCCAAAAGAAGAGTACCATCGTGCTCACGAGATCAAACTCAATTGATCCATGCCTTTACATTGAATTTATGTTGCTTGGTTAAGATTTTGGAAATGTGCAGGTCTTGTAGTGACAGTGTTGTCCGTAGATAAAAGTCCTTTGGCTAAAACGACAGCCCACTGGGGAAGACGATGGTGTGGCATATAAGGATTGTGTCATTCAAACCATCGTGCGTGTTTTTTATTTTTCAATATATATGACTATTTTTTGTACATTATATTTTTTTTATCTATGTAAGCGAATGAACATGTAGCTCAGTTGGAAAAGGAACGCGTGCGTGAGAGGGAGGATCTGGGTTCGAGTCCCAGGTCCAGAATTTTCATATTTTTCTAACAAAACTCATGCAGGTTATACGCTTTTCCTCTCCAGGGGTGTACCATACATCTCCAGATCCTGGCCATCAAACATTCATCAATGTGGATCCAACGCGTCAGATGTGTGCAGACCACCATGTACCTCTTCAGCCTGAATGCACAGGATCCTTGATAATGGTTGTGGGTCCTGATTTATTGGGCCCAACGTTTTTTTCTTAAACAGCACCCCCCTGTTTTGTACTTAAACCCCAGGCCCATTGTTTTGTTTTTAATTTTTTTTTTTTTTTTTACTTTCTTTCATTTAATTAACCATAAAAAATTAGAAAAAATCACCAAAAATATTAGATTAGTATTTTTTTTATTAAACTAATTTTGTAAATAATTTAATAAATATTTTAATTATGTTCTTTAATTTAAAATGAAGTAGAACTTAGGATTTAATTAGATTTAATTATTTTCTTTTCATAATATAAAATAAAATAAAAAACTTGAATTATTTTTCTTAATTAATTTTTATTTTTTTAGACTTTAGGATGTTTAATTTAATTATTTTTCTTAATTAAAACAAAAAAATCAAACAAATGAGTTTTTTTTACTTAGAATATTTTAGGTTTCTAGACGCTTCTTTATTTCACGCGTGCATTTTATTTTATTGTAACTGATCATAGTTGTAATAGTTTAGGACTTAAATTTCCGCACTTTTAATTTCGCACTTTACTTTTCGCCCATTATTATGTATCTACACCAAAGCCCTGTAATAGCGTAGAAACCTTTATTTCTCGCTTTTTACATTTTTGTATGCTTGTATATAATTGCTAGTAAGTAGGAATGTATAACAAGATTAATCAAACTAATCGTAGATCACTAACTTCAAGATAATATAACTCGGAAAAAAACACACTTCTCACACTTGCATCCATAGGGTATTCCTCACTCAGTTGCCTCAGAAATGGTCACGGCCTCGAATGTAAGGATATCTTAGCAAAGACCCTCGGTGTAAAATTCATCATAAAAGATCATAGTCCTTAAATGTCCCTCGAGTTGCCTTTCGGTAAATGATATTGTCCCTCGATGTTGCCTATATGATGACAGTCCCTTCGAACGCTAAGATATCCATACATGTTGCCTTCGATGACCATAACGTCCCTTTCGATAGTCCCTCAATATCCAACGATAGGGCTACCTACTCACTAATAGTAGGATAGCACTATCTAAATTAAAGGAGGAAAAGAACGTCCTTTTTTGAGTAGGTAGATGACTCTTAAGTACTTGCTTAAACCTAAGTTTTCACACTTTTCAAAAACTATTTTCAAAAATGCTTTATCACACTCTTGAGGACTGATACAAGAGTTACCATAAAGCAAACAAAAACTTTCAAAACACACAAACACAAACATTTTTCAAAATGAGCAAGTACCTAAGATCCTGTGGAGAACCACAGATGGAAAGGGTGCTAACACCTTCCCTCAGAAAATCTCGAAAAAGGTATTTTTCTGTTCTTTTCACCCTTTCCTTTGTTGGATAAAAGAAAAGTCGGTGACGACTCTAGCTTACCGTAACATTTGTAAACAAAAAATGCAAACCAGTATATAATAGTCGGTTCTACCACCATATCACAGAATTGGCGACTCTGTTAGGGAAAATAATAAAGTGGGGTTTACCTTAGGGTCTAGATCATTTTAAACTTGCTTCTTTGTCTATTTTATTGCTTTAATTTTAAGGGTATTATTTGGGTACTATAGATCCTACACTCGGATCTGGGGAAACCTTTTAGGTAAGTAGCAATAGATCATGGAAATTGTGCGGGGTATATCGACACGGTTGAAGTGATGGCTATGTTGACGCGACACTTTAGTTAGTACCGGTAGCCCTTGAGTTAATCAAGGAGAATACAGGGCCGCTGCATGGTGCCATGAAGCGACAACTAACCTTAGAACCTTTAAATGAACAACTTGGCATTTAGGACGCAGGGAGATGGCCGTCTTTGGTGTATTCCTAATGTTGGTAGATACTCGATGCTATACTCATTGAGATTTAACTCCCGAGTTTTGTTTGGTTGTAAGTCAATCTCCTATCGAAACGAAACTTATGGGAAAGATCAGTGATTTTGAGATCCCTTAGAACCCGATTACTATTTATAGGACAGGTTGAACCAATCCAACTTCAAGAGGGTATGACCTTAAAACCCATGCAAGCCTTAAACCTAAGGTTTTTGGTGTGATTTTCTTGTGCTTGCTATATCGGTGATTTCTAAGCATATTCATGACATCATAACATGGCATATCATACTAACCATTTCAAGGTTTTTCTAGGGCTTATCTTTGTCTTGTTTTGTAGGACATGACATCCGCCCGCAGGATTACTATCCAAATCAACCTTGTGAAAATACCTCCTCAACTCAAGGAATTAGCATCAAGGATTCTTGAAATCTCTCCCTTCACTGAAAAGCATGGTCGACTTCTCAACTTGGTCACTTCAACCCCTGATGAAGAAATGTTAAAGTTGCTCTTTCAATTCTTTGACCCGTTGCACCACTACTTCACTTTTCCGGATTACCAATTAGTGCCTACTATGGAGGAGTTTTCTCAGTTATTGGGGATGCGTATCCTTAATCAGCCACCATTCAATGGTATGGAAAGGGACCCAAAGCCTGAAGAGATTACTCAAGCTCTATCTTTACAATGGTCTGATGTAGTGGCAAATTAGGAAACCACAAGAAGTGTCCAAGCATTTCCAGCTAAGTTTTTATTTGAGAAAGCTCGCCATTTTTGGGATAGCCTGAAATTACAAGCTTTTGAAGAAGTTTTGGCCCTTCTCATCTATGGGATGGTACTATTCCCTAACACGGACCAACTCATAGATGTGAATGCGGTTAATATTTTTCTATCTCATAATCTGGTACCTACTTTACTTGGGGATATTCTACACTCTCTGCATACTCCCACTCTAAAGAGAAGAGGGACCCTTCTGTGTTGCACTCTCTATTGGCTAGGTGGTTTATCGCACCTATCCCAGTCTATTTTAAAGAATGAGCAGGGTATGAGATGGTCTCATAGGCTGATGTCCCTTACACATTCGGATATTCATTGGTGTTCCCGATCCTTGGAGAGTATCACTATCATTGATCACTGTGGGGAATTCCCTAATGTCCCTCTCTTAGGCATTAGGGGAGGAATCACTTATAATCCTTGTTTGGCGTTGTGACAGTTTGGTTATGCTAGAAGGGATGGTCCTCACGACACACTCATCCAAGGAATCACATTTGACTATGATAATGATGTTCAGGGTTATCGCAAGAGGTTCATTCGAGCTTGGGGCATGATAAACAGAGTTGATAGTAAGACATTGGGGCACAAGAATTCCATCCCTCTTGAGCCTTACCTCAAATGGGTGCGAGCTTGTGCTCAATGTCTTATGATGCCTTACCCCGCCATCTTACCTGTGATTATGGAGCCAATTGTTGACGGAGACACTCCTTACATTGTGTTTCATCCTGACATGCCAACTGACCTTGAGGATCTACAGAAATCCTGGACCAACTCAAAGAAGAACAGGATACTTTCGAAACCCAATTCTACGCCAGTGAGAAGAAGATTTTAGAGCTTACCAGGTTACTTCACGAGGAGAAGAGTATACACGCTTACATTGCACCAAAGAGGATGTGTTGGTGGGAAGCTTGAGTCTTTTTGCTTAGAGAGTTATTTTTGCTTTGTTATCTCCTTTGTAAGCCCAAGAGGCATCATTGTGACCGATAAAACTTCTTAATTCAATTAACGTTTGTTCTCTTTCTGTTTAAGCAATTTTATGTCTTAGAAATCCTTGAAAGCATTGCATACATATATCATACATATCATTGCATAAGCAGGTTTCATAACAGGTCTCTCATGTTCACGCCGTTTATTTCAGCAATGGATCTCAAACAAGACAACAGAGATCTCCAAATTAAAGAGGCTCAGTTCATGGAAATGTTCCTAAACCTATCCAAGGGGCAGGGAGAGTTGAAAGCACTCCTCGCTGGGAACCTGGCCAAGAAAAATCCTAAAGACAATAAGGACGAACGGTTGGAACAACTGTAAGTTGAGGTTGAAGCAATGAGAACCCAGATGTTGGGGCAGATGGCTCTTGTCCAAGTCCTGGCCCGGGTACAAGAAGAGCTGAGAGGCATTGTCAACAAGCTTTATCAAGACGGATGCAACCGTGTGAAGCAAACATTCGAGGTTGGGGACCAAGTCATTGATCAACCTCTGAGAAGACAAGAGGTTAGTTTGTTGAAGAGTGGACCTTTCCAAATTTCTACCACATCACGAGTCCAACAACAACCTCGCCAAAAACAACGGGTTAATTAGAGTAAGCCGGATACACCCAAGAGGCTGTTTACCAAACTCAACATGTCGTTGTCTTAAGATTTACAACACATGTTGAGGATGAATCTGGTTACCTTGATAGGGCCTCCTTTGAATCCCAAGACTTCTTCCCCTAACTACAATCCTGATGCAAGGTGTGCATATCACTCCAACAGTCCAGGGCATGATACTGAAGATTGTTGGATGTTGAAAAATAAAATTCAAAACTTGATTGATGAAAGAGTGCTGGAGTTTACATAATATGGTCAGGCTGAGTTCTTCTTCCATCCCTCCAAGGCATGCCATCTGAAGTGACAACATTAGACGAAGAAGCTTTTGTTCATTAGAATTTTCAATTTGTAATTTTATTTTGATTATTTGAACATTTATTCATGTCAAACTTTGTTACTTTAACAATGCATTGCATGTGTCTGTTTTGAATCAATTCATTCGTATTCACTATATTTAAAATGTTATCCTTTTTGTGATATTCAACTCTCGATCAAAAGCTCTGAGCCTTTAAAGGGAGGATGACAAAAATGATACCATAATCTCTACAGTATGCTTTTGAACAAACCCCGCTAACGATGTACAAGCATTGTTTCAAATCCTAAATAGTGGAGTTATAAGGAAGATAATCCCTAGTTAAACCCTTTGAGCCAAAGAAGTAAGAGTTTTTATTTTCACACAAATTAAAACACTTAGTTATAACCTGGGGCAGGGTAGTTTCTCAGTTAATTCAGACGCGCATTCAGTCGCAATTTTCTGTTTCGTAGACAATTAATGGCATCAAAGACGTCCTTCCAAATCAAAAGATAGTGATGGTTCTGCATAATTATTAAAGCCGACAATCATTATCTCTCAAAATAAAAGCCCGCTAAGTCAAAACCTATGAAGGAAACTTAAGAAAAAACTGGGGCATCCCGCTGACTGTAATCATAAAAGAACCAGTTCAGGAAAAAACAGGGATAATAAAGAAAAAAGAGGTCGCTACAAATCCTAAACAAAAAGAAGATTACAAAAATGACTTCCTCTTCAAAATAAACTTTCAGTATCCGAACCATCACCGGAACATCAAAGACAAGATGCCAGACTCAATTGGGATCTGAACACACAATTAATTGAGCATAGGATCGAAGAACATCACGAAGAACGGGGTGGTATAAATAAACTTTGAGCCTTTACCCTTTGTTTCTTAAACCATGAACCAGGCCAAGTTATAACCCTTAAAAGTCCTAGCTAAAGCATGGGTTAGTTCGAAAGCATATTGTTACAAAAGGTATCCTGACTCCTGTAGGGTTCGCTATAAATCCTGAGTTGACATCACACTTTTAAAAAAATTGTTTGTTTTACTAAAAAATCAATTTTTAAACTTCAAGACAGACATAAGCTTTGCATTCTTAAAATACCATTACTTTCATATGACTATTTGTTCAACACCAGAGAAATTCGCACGACAGATATTCGATGAACAAAAATCTTCTCAGTGGATAGAATCACCTCATATGGAAAGACATTCCAATGATAGGCCATTCATAATCAAGGGGCATAGCATGGTATCCAGCTGATCTGGGGCAGTCAAGTCAAGGTTCAAGGAATCTCTCAAAAATTCCAAATAGTCAGGGGCAGAACTCCATCTGAATCATTTGGGGCATTAGACATGAATTCCAGCAACGAATCTTGTACGATCAAACAAACACCTTCTGGAAGTGTGACAACACTTACTACTAAGGACAGTGACAATTCTTTGCACCCGGTGAACGTGGACATGGTTAGAAAAGACTACACATGAAAAAGACCCGCTAGGTTGACAGGCCTAGGCAAAAATAAGGGCATCCTGGCGAACCAAAAAGAGTTCAGAAAAAAATTAGGGATATATACAAAAATTATGCACCCGACAAGTCGAAAACCTGAAAAGGCGGCTTGGGCAAAAAAGGGTATCCCAGTGGACTAAAAACCCGAAAGGGTGGTCCAGGAAAAAGTTAGGGATTAAAGCGTACAACTATGTTCCGTCATCTTGTCACTTGTCTATCAGTAGAAGACTTGTTATCCTGATCAGCATTTACCAAGCACCCCATGAGTAGGGATGACACTCAAACCATCCATAAAGTCTCCATAGGTACTTTCTCCGGTAGGTACGGGGACAGAGATATTATGAGACGAAGTTACCTCTACATATGACCCCGTGACACCTATGTTCCCAACAGAGTAGAAACAACCAAAGTTTTGACCTCTTCTTCCCCAAGCAAGAATTACTTCCTCCAGCCAAGTTCCTTCAGAGAGATGAAATATGTGTTCCCCGGCGGAGCTTTATAACCTTAAACAGTTTATAAAACCTCGTCCCGGTTAGAGTTTATTTCTCTAATTACAGAAGTTCAGGCCCCAACAGAGTTTATGTCTCTACATCGGTAAAATCTCCCAACAAAGCATCTTCCTCTCCAGAGTTATTCTCAAGCAGAGTCAATCCCCGGCAGAACATCCTCAAACAGAAATAGGAAATCCCCAGAAAATCATATCCATTCATCATCCCCAATAGAAATGAAGGATTCAGTTTCCCAATACTCTCCAATAGTAGTTCGATATTTATTTTCCCAGATTGGGAAATATCGCAATAGCATCCCATGTTCATACATCATGGCATACGCACACATCGCATACATCATAATCTCATTTATTTTGAGAACATCACCATAATGCATTTCATCCATCATGACATTGCATATAACTAACTCTTTGTCTTTTTTAGGGAAAAGATCAAATCAACAAACATCGTTGACTGCTTACGTGACCTGGTAGCCCTCTTAAAAACTATGTCTAATGAAGGGTTGTTTCAGCATGTTACTCAGAAAGATGTCCTCACAAGACCTTCTCTGGTTCAATCAGATCGACACTAAGATCTATCTGATTCTTATTCCAGTTGAAGATACTCCAAGACTTTTGTCTGGTTCAGTTAAATCGATCCTAAGATTTTTCTGATTCTTATCAGGTCAAAGTTAATTAAAGACCTTCTCTGGTTCAGCCGAATCGACACTAAGATCTCTCTGGTTCTTATTCTATTTGAAGATATTCCAAGACTTTTATCTGGTTCAGTTAAATCAATCCTAAGATTTTTCTGATTCTTATCCAGTCAAAGTTAATTAAATACCTTTTTCTGGTTCAGTTAAATCGATCCTAAGATTTTTTTGATTCTTATCCAGTCAAAGTTAATTAAAGATCTTTTTCTGGTTCAGTTAAATCGATCCTAAGATTTTTCTGATTCTTATCCAGTCAAAGTTAATTAAAGAGCTTCTCTGGTTCAGTCAGATCGACACTAAGATCTCCCTGATTCTTATTCCAGTTGAAGATATACTAAGACTTACGTCCGGTTTGGTTAAATCGATCCTAAGATTTTCCTGATTCTTATCCAGTCAAAGTTAATTAAAGACCTTTTTCTGGTTCAGTTAAATTGATCCTAAGATTTTTCTGATTCTTATCCAGTCAAAGTTAATTAAAGACCTTTTTCTAGTTCAGTTAAATCGATCCTAAGATTTTTCTGATTCTTATCTAGTCAAAGTTAATTAAAGACCTTCTCTGGTTCAGTCAGATCGACACTAAGATCTCCATGAATCTTATTCCAATTGAAGATATTCCAAGACTTATGTCTGGTTCAGTTAAATCGATCCTAAGCTTTTTCTGATTCTTATCCAGTCAAAGTTAATTAAAGACCTTTTTCTGGTTCAGTTAAATTGATCCTAAGATTTTTCTAATACTTATCCAGTCAAAGTTAATTAAAGACCTTCTCTATTTCAGTCAGATTGACACTAAGATCTTCCTGATTCCTATTCCAGTTGAAGATATTCCAAGACTTTTGTCTGGTTCAGTTAAATTGATCCTAAGATTTTTCTGATTCTTATCCATTCAAAGTTGATTAAAGACCTTTTTCTGGTTCAGTTAAATCGACACTAAGATTTTTCTAATTCTTATCCAGTCAAAGATAAATCAAGACCTCTGCTGGTTCAGTTTGAATCGACCATTGATTTGTTACTGATTCTTTTCCGGTAGACCTTTTTCTGGTTCAGTTAAATAGACACTAAGATTTTTCTGATTCTTATCCAGTCAAAGATAAATCAAGACTTCTACTGGTTCAGTTTAAATTGACCATCGATTTGTTACTGATTCTTTTCCGGTAGATCCTTGCTCGGGTTCAGTTAAATCGACACTAAGATTTTTCTGATTTCTATTCCAGTTGGAAAAATTGCAAAGCCTGGAGTATGACCAGATAACAGTTTAATCTCATTTCCTCATTAAGTCGTTGTGAAGCCTGAAATACGACCAAATAGCGGTTAGCCTTATCATCCTCAGTAAGTTACTACGAAGCCTGGATCCTGACCAGATAGCAGTTCACTTCCGTCTCTTCAGTCAAGGGATAACTCCCCAGTATAGTAATGGACAACCGAAGCTCCTAGACTCTAAAAAACATTCCCCAACAGACTCCTCCTCAGACAGCAGGAACAAGGATCCCACAAAGAGAATTCTTACGAAGTCAGCATCTACTTGGGATGGCATCTTTAAGACCATCTCCGACGACTCTCTGTCATACTCCATGGATGTAATCTTTAAGCCCGTCTCCAACACTCTTCCTTCATCTTCTCCAAATGGCATATGTAAGCCAATTCCCGATATTGTTCACCATCAATCTCACTTTGGGCGAGTGCAAATTTATGGGCACTCTAGTGTTCAATCATCTTCCACCTTCAGATCACGAAAGGCGAACACGCCAATCTACATCATCAGGTTTAAAAAGATTGAATAGGGGCAGTTGTTGTACCCCAAAATTTTCCCTCCCATTTTCACACAAGACATACTACTAGAGGTTCTCAATTGCTCAAGGTTGACCAAGAATTGACCAGACAATTCTCCTCCTAATGCAATGAACCCCCAACTAGGGTTTCCATTTTCATCAAGATGGTTAAACTACAATGGTCTCAAATTCTTTCCATGGTCCTAATATTTCTTCAAGATCATCCATGCCAAGTTTCATGCCTTTCTCAATAAGTTTGCTCAGTCAATTGCTCAAGTATTGGAAAATCAACTATACTAGGTCAAAAGTCAAATGTGACCCAAATACAGTCAACCTTCAAGATTTTTGGTCAACATCAACATTTTGAAGTGATATCCATCATTTAATCAAGGGTTGATCATGATTCCTCAAGAAATGCTCCTAATTCATCAAAAGTCAAAAATGGCAAATTAGGGTTTTTATAGGAAAAGTCAACCAAACTTTGACCAAGCATAACTTTCTCATACTTTATCAGAAATTTTCCAACAAAAGCTCATTTTGAATAGAATTCAATGCCCTATAACTTATATTCATACCCCAAGATCAAGAAATGCACCATTTTAAAGATGCAAGTTCATACATTACAGGTCATTTTTAGAAAGTCAACAAAAGCCACTTTTTTCCAAGACCTTTTACATCAACATAACATCTTCAAATGCAAAACTTTATCAAAAGAGGGATTGAAGTAGGCATCTTGGGCTTTCCAAAAAGTACAAGATCATCATCATGAGATAAAAATTGAGCAAGTTATGGCTTGCCCAAGTTGGGAAAATTTTGGATATTTCAAGAAATGTACAATGTGCAAACTTGAACTTTTAAGGCAATGGCTAAACTTTTTGGACTTCAAATACTTTAATGACGTTATGAAGGGCCTATAAAATCACTTTTGCATGCCTTTGATTTTATTTTCATTTATTTTGATATTTATTCAATTTAAAATTAAATAAATACAAGATAAATGCATAAAATGAATTGTTATTGTTTTGGACATTTGGGCTAATGTGTAGGGTCAGCCTTGGGCTCATAATTTCATGCAAAATGTGTCCAGGTTCATGTACCATGCAAAGATGGCAAGAATCACACAAAAATGGATAGTTTTCAAATTATGATTTTTGTCTTAAAACCATAAGTTAATGTTTGATTCTTTCCATTCAAGTTTGTCTCCTCCACCTCCTCTATATATACATCGTGTTTGCAAGCTTAAAGGGAGGATACATACAGTCTAGAGGCCGGGCGAAACTCCAAAATTTTGACAAAATAGTGGCAATCGGATTTTGGATTACAGAGAGATTCAAAGGCTTTGGACATTTGCAATCGATTCTTGGGAACATTTGGAAGCTAACAGGATCATTCTCACGCATCAACGCATCCAGAATCAGCATTCACATCACCACGGTTTCTCTTTTTTTTTTAATTTGATTTTGATCATACACATGTTATAAATGAATTTTGAGTATGCATTCATGTTTGTATGAGTATTTAGAATGTGTGTGAATGATTAATTGCTTGTTTTGACGCATATATGACCAATTACCATTGTTAGGGTTTTGAGGTTTGTTTTAGGGTTTTCAAATACAGGTAAAATTAGGCCAAAAGAAGAGTACCATCGTGCTCAGGAGATCAAACCTAATTGATCCATGCCTTTACATTGAATTTATGTTGCTTGGTTAAGATTTTGGAAATGTGCATGTCCTGTAGTGACAGTGTTTTCCGTAGGTAAAAGTCCTTTGGCTAAAACGACAGCCCACTGGGGAAGATGATGGCGTGGCATATCAGGATTGGGTCAATCAAACCATCGCGCGCGTTTTTTATTTTTCAATATATCTTACTATTTTTTGTATATTATATTTTTGTTTTATCTATGTATGCGAATGAACATGTAGCTCAGTTGGCAAAGGAACGCGTGCATGAGTGGGAGGACCTGAGTTCGACTCCCAGGTCCAGCATTTTATATTTTTCTAACAAAACTCATACAGGTTATACGCTTTGCGTCTCGAGGGGTGTACCATACATCTCCAGATCCTGGCCATCAAACATTCACCAACGTGGATCCAACGCGTCAGATATGTGCTGACCACCATGTACCTCTTCATCCTGAATGCACAGGATCCTTGACAATGGTTGTGGGTCCTGAGTTATTGGGCCCAATGTTTTTTTCTTAAACAACACCCCCTTTTTTGTACTTAACCCTCATGCCCATTGTTTTGTTTTTAATTCTTTTTTCTTTTTTTATTTTTACTTTCATTTATTTAATTAACCATAAAAAATCATAAAAAATCACCAAAATATTATATTAGTATATTTTTTATTAAACTAATTTTGTAAGTAATTTAATAAATATTTTAATTGTTTTATTTAATTTAAAATTAAGTAGAACTTAGGATTTAATTAGATTTAATTATTTTCTTTTCATAATAAAAAAAAAAAAAAACTTGAACTATTTTTCTTAATTATTTTTTATTTTTATAGACTTTAGGATGTTTAATTTAATTATTTTTCTTAATTAAAACAAAAAAAATCAATTAAATGAGTTTTTTTTTACTTAGAATATTTTAGGTTTCTAGACGCTTCTTTATTTCACGCGCACATTTTATTTTATTGTAACTGATCACAGTTGTAATAGTTTAGGACTTAAATTTTCGCACTTTTAATTTCGCACTTTACTTTTCGCCCATTATTATGTATCTACACCAAAGCCCTCTAATAGCGTAGGAACCTTTATTTCTTGCTTTTTACATTTTTGTATGCTTGTATATAATTGCTAGTAAGTAGGAATGCATGGCAAGATTAATCAAGCTAACCGTAGATCACTAACTTCAAGATAATATAACTGGAAAAAAAACACACTTCTCACAGTTGCATCCTTAGGGTATTCCTCACTCGGTTGCCTCAGAAATGGTCACATCCCTCGAATGTAAGGATATCTTAGCAAAGACCCTCGGTGTAAAAGTCATCATAAAAGATCATGGTCCTTAAATGTCCCTCGAGTTGCTTTTCACTAAATGATATTGTCCCTCGATGTTGCCTATATGATGACAGTCCCTTCGAACGCTAAGATATCCATACATGTTGCCTTCGATGACCATAACGTCCCTTTTGATAGTCCCTCAACATCCAACGATAGGGCTACCTACTCACTAATAGTAGGATAGCACTATCTAAAGGAAAGGAGGAAAAGAACGTCCTTTTTTGAGTAGGTAGATGACTCTTAAGTACTTGCTCAAACCTAAGTTTTCACACTTACACACTTTTCAAAAACTATTTTCAAAAATGCTTTATCACACTCTTGAGGACTGATACAAGAGTTACTATAAAGCAAACAAAAACTTTCAAAACACACAAACACAAACACTTTTCAAAATGAGCAAGAACCTAAGAGCCCATTGAAAACCACAGATGGAAAGGGTGCTAACACCTTCCCTTTCCATAATCTACCCCCCTTACTCAGAAAATCTCGAAAAAGTTATTTTTCTGTTCTTTTCACCCTTTCCTTTATTAGATAAAAGAAAAGTCGGTGGTGACTCTTGCTTACCGCAACATTTGCAAACAAAAAATGCAAACTAGTACAAAACAGTCGGTTCTGCCACCGTATCACACCCATTTGTAAATTTGTACACCCCATTCCCAAAATGATGTAATAGCATAGGACATTTATTTTCCGTAATTTATCGCTTTTCATATGAATGCTAGTAATTATGGTTTGTATGGAAAGATAAAATCAATTCTTAGAAAACCTTAATCCAAGACAAAATCAAGCATGAAAAAATAAACACTTGCACACTTACACCTCTAGGGTTAACTCCACTTGTTGCCTTGAGAAAATGGTCATGATATGCATGTGAGATATCTTAGCAAAAAGAATAAAAAATACAAGATCATGGTCCCTCGATGACGCTATGAATATTTCCTTATAAATGATCTTAGTCCCTCAAGAGAAATGCTAAGATATCTCACAATATTGTTATTCATGACTATACGATGACCCACACCCGTCCCTTTACATCCAAAGATAAGGCTTCTTACCAATCAATGGTAAGATAGCAATATCAAAGGAAGGAAGAAATGAACAAAAGACTTTTGAGTAGGTAGAAAGTTCTTAGTTGCTTGCTCACAATCCATCTTCAAAAAACAAACATATTTTCAAACACACCAAACACTTTCAAAACATGAAATATTTCCAAAAAGTCCAACACTTTGTATGCATTCTTATAGAGACGAGAATCATTACAAAGTTTGCCTAAACGAAGACGCTTTTCAAAAATACTTTCAAAACCCACCACAAACACATTTCAAACAAAGCAATTTCAAAAGTGATCTAGCAAGCAACTAAGAGCCCATAGATAACTATGGATGAAAAGGGTGCTAACACCTTCCCTTTTCATAACCTACCCCCCGAACTCAAGAAAATATCTCAAAGGTCTTTCCTGTTCTTTTCACCCTTTCCTTATTGGATAAAAGAAAAGTCGGTGGTGACTCTTGCTATCTGCAACAATTGCGATAAAACGCAAAACACCCAAGTCAGTTCTCCCATTGTATTACAATTGTTGTATATTGTTATTGCTTGTTTGGATCGATATCTTATGCAAGTGTACTGATTGATATTCAGGTGTGTTCGATACATATTCCGTATTGTGATTTATTTTCACATTGGTGCTTTAATACATATTCTGCGCGCCAGATTTTTTATTTAATTTTGTTGTTGATGCTAGCTTGCACAAAGTATTATGGGTTTCTTACACTCATTGAGCTTTGTTACGGGTTGTTATCTGTTTGGTATATTTCTTGTCAATTTTCTTTCTGTATTTATCATTTTCTGATGCCATGAGAAGTAGGACCTGAGATGCATCTTTTAGGAGTCCCTTTAAGGCAAATCTGGTTTATTTAAAGACCTTGTTTAAGGAAATTCCTACTTGTGCTTGTTCACAATTTGGTATGTTTACATTTGTGCCAAATACCTCAATGAAGGCGTCCTATTCTCATTCCCCATTGATAAGTCCTCGAAGAAGGCAAGTGGAAAATGGTTCACAATCGACCCCCATAATTTTTAGTCCACAGATCATTCATAGCTCACATTGTATGTTGATGTTATTAAAGTGTGTTGCTCTTGTATCGAGTCATTGAAATGGATAAGGGTTCGTAATCAACCCTCGCGTTTTCTCTCAAGCTCGCGTTGGTTAATACTTGATGCTTCTTAGTGATCTCATTATTGTCTTATATATCTTACCTCGATCCTTGATATCTTGGTTAGGTGTTTAGTCACTTATGACCATTCGCTCTTTATTCTTATCTTGCTTCAATTATTCGATATGTCAGTTAAGAGTCAATTTTCCCCCCTTCTATATTTCTTGCCTCAGTGATACGATACCTTGATTAATACTTACTTTAATTAACCATTCTTTCCTAAATGATAATATATCTATGGTCAAGAACTTCCCCCCATCCTACCATGATGATGCGATATCCTGGTTATATGTCTCATTCCCCTATCTTACCTTGGATTTGATATCATAGCTAGGTGTTATTCCCTCTCCTTTATCCTACCTTGACAACACGATGTCACGGTTAGGCGTGTGCTACTTGAGTGAGTGGATACTCCTTAAGCATTGTGTGCTTGCATTCTTGGCTTGGTTAAGTTCTTGATTGCTATGAGTTTCTCTATATTTTTTGATCACATGTTCCCTATAGGATTCTTAGTTCTTTCTTGGTTAAGATCGAACAAAGTAGACCCTAAGATGGTTATCCATGCACGCTAACATTAGGTACATGTTTCCCTTTTGTTAATCCCAACTTTAGGACCATCATTGTATGATAATATTAGGAATAGAACTAGGTTAGTCTCCCTTAGAATTTTTCTCCCCTTTTTGCATGTTTGCATTAAAACTAAAACTTTTTTTGAACTCATAAAACACCTAATAGTGGAAGATATGAATCGTATGTAGTTGAGTCTTATGGGGTAAAGCGAATCGGTTTATACTGACACTTGTTTTATCTCATGTCCGGGCTTTACTACGGTTCAAATTGAAAATCCTTTTTCAAGGTAAAAAACACCAATCAATTCAAACTCTTTTTCCGCCTTTGAGATTTTCATCTAACTTTCAAAAAGATGTGTTAATTCTGCTTCATGAAATACGACACGTAATTCCATAAAGGTCGGGTTGCACTATGTCTACTTGCTATCCTAAGGAAGGGCATCTAATAGGAAACCATAATTTTCAAGACAGAGATTCTAAGTTTCGGACTTCATTAGACGAAAGGAAGGTGTTAGGCACCTTTCATCTACCTTATTCTTAAGGATATTAGGTTTAGGTTTAAGTTTCGGATTAATCAGGTTTAATCGCATGCCTATGTATCCTCTTATGAGGAATCAGAGTCTCAATTCGTAGTTCGTATGGGTTTGGGTTTTTTAGGGGTTGCAAAAACATTTTGAATTGCCTCGCATTTTGACCGGGTGTAGAGATTGCGGAATTTTGGACTAAATGCGCTACTAGTCAAAATATATTTGAAACCCTTTAGCAAAAATTAGTTGTTTTAGATTAGTTTATTGAGAAAAAAGATTTAATGTTTCTTGAATATATTTTAACAATATTAATTGCAAAAAATATCATAATTAATGCATGACTAAAAAATATTTAATGCAATAATATAGAAAATAATATATATATATATATATATATATATATATATATATATATATATATATATATATATATATGAGTTTTGAATAAAATATATTTACATGTGATAATAAATAATAATAATAATAATAATAATAATAATAATAATAATAATATAAAATAAAATAAAGTACTAATAATTATTATAAAAAAATAATTAAAAAAATAGAAAAATATAAGGATTATATAAAAATAGAAAATAATTTAATTAGTTTCAAGGGGGTGCAGTTTTAGTTTAGAAGTAAAAAAGGGGGGTGTGAAGAGTTAGGGCCTGAATTCAGTTCAGGCCCAGTAAGCCTGGGGGTGCGCTGCTAGCTTTGTTTCAGCAATTGTATCAAAGAGGGATGTGAGGAGCAATTGCGCTAGGCCCAAACGCATTTTGTGAGAGGTCCGGATGATTGGGTGTGTGAAGGAGTACGGGATTATGGTGGACTTGGCCTCACGGCCATCCACTTATGATCATATAGATGAGATTGACGGGAACAAGTTTATTACTGTAGGCGCGAGCGTACTGGATCTGACGGAATATAAATTATGGTTTTTCATTTTTCTTTTCATTTTGGTCTTACAACAAACCTTCCTTGTTCTTTCTCTCCCAACCCTTTATCTTCTTTCCATTAACCTTAATATCTACAACCTACCGCGGAGGCATCTAACCCTAGACCTCCATTAACATCAACCCCTTATCCTCCCCAAATCACAATAGTAAAACCCAAAAAAACAACAAAGTTGAGTTCTTATTTACCTACACTTGCGATTGTGCTGTTACGTTTATGTTTCAAACTAATTTCTTTCTTTTGTTTCTTTGATGCACAGGTCAACGATTGGGTATGTCGAGAACCTTGAAAGGTTAGGGTTTCCGCTTGGAAAGGAACTTGCAACTGATTTTATCTTGCAATCGTTGCCAGATAGATTTAATCAGTTTGTCATGAATTTCAACATGAATGACATGGATAAGAGTCTTCCAGAATTGCTAAGCATGTTGAAAACTGCTGAGCAAAATATGAAGACAAAAGGGAAGTCCATTCTGATGGTCAGTAATGGAAAGAAGCTGAACAAGAGGCCTACCAAGCAGGTTGGTAAAGGGAAAGGCAAGGAATTTGCCAAGCCTAAACCTATTGTTCCTGCTTTGAAGCCTAGTGGAGGCATAGCAAAGGAGGGCACTTGCTTCCATTGCGGTAAGACCGGACATTGGAAGAGAAACTGCCCAAAGTACCTGGAAGATATAAAAAATGGAGTAGGGACTTCAAATTTAGGTATTTTTGTTATTGAAATTAATTTATCTACTTCTGCATCATGGGTATTAGATACTGGATGCGGTTCTCACATTTGTACTAATGTGCAGGGGCTAAAAAGGAGTAGAGATTTGGCAAAAGGTGAAGTTGACCTACGAGTTGGAAATGGAGCAAAGGTTGCTGCTTTAGCCGTAGGAACTTATGTTTTGACTTTACCTAGTGGTTTAATAATTCAGTTAGAGAACTGTTATTATGTACCTGCAATTAGTAGGAATATTATTTCCGTTTCTTGTTTGGACAAGTTTGGTTTTTCATTTATAATAAAGAACAATTGTTGCTCTATTTATTTGAATGATATATTCTATGCTTCTGCACAAATGAACAATGGACTATATGTCCTTGATCTTGAAATGCCAATTTATAACATTAATACTAAACGGATTAAACCTAATGAGTTAAATCCAAGCTACCTTTGGCATTGTCGCTTAGGCCACATAAATGAGAAACGCATTTCCAAACTCCATAAAGATGGACTCTTGGACTCTTTTGATTATGAATCATATGAGACATGCAGATCTTGTTTAATTGGAAAGATGACAAAGTCCTCATTCACAGGAAAAGGTGAAAGGGCTAATGATCTTTTGGCCCTCATACATACTGATGTATGTGGACCACTGAACATACCAGCCAGAGGAGGTTTTCAATACTTCATCACATTTACTGATGATTTCAGTAGATATGGTTATGTGTATTTAATGAAACACAAATCTGAAACCTTTGAAAAATTCAAGGAATTCAAGAATGAAGTACAAAACCAACTAGGTAAGAATATTAAAGTTCTTCGATCAGATCGAGGCGGTGAATATTTAAGCCTAGAGTTTGATGACCATCTAAAGGAATGTGGGATTTTATCCCAACTTACTCCTCCTGGAACACCACAATGGAATGGTGTATCTGAGAGAATAAATCGAACCTTGTTAGACATGGTCCGATCCATGATGAGTCACGCCGATCTTCCGAACTCCTTTTGGGGACATGCACTATTGACTGCAGCTTACACACTTAACCGGGTTCCATCCAAAAAGGTTGAGAAGACACCATATGAGATATGGAGTGGTAAGAAACCACATATGTCTTACATGAAGATTTGGGGTTGCGAAGTTTATGTGAAACGACAAATTTCAACTAAGCTTGAGCCCAAATCTGACAAATGCTTATTTGTGGGGTATCCTAAAGAAACAAGAGGGTATTACTTCTACAATCCTTCTGAGGGCAAAGTGTTTGTCGCTCGAACTGGAGTTTTTCTGGAAAAGGATTTTATTTCCAAAAGAATCAGTGGGAGGAAAATAGAGCTTGAAGAAATTCAAGAACCACAAAGCATTGATACACCTATGGAGGAATTAGAGCAGGAAACACAAGTAGTTGTGGAAGAGAAACCTGCTCAAGTAGAACAAGACCAGCGTAGGTCAAGCAGGATACGTCAACAACCTGAGAGATATGGATATCTCATAAGTGATTAGGGTGATGTATTACTCGTGGATCAAGATGAGCCTGTGACCTACCAAGAGGCCATAACTGGTCCTGAGTCCGAGAAGTGGCTAGAAGCCATGAAATCTGAAATGGATTCCATGTACACAAACCAGGTTTGGACCTTGGTAGAGCCTCCTATAGGAGTTAACCCTATAGGATGCAAGTGGGTCTTCAAAAAGAAGACTGACATGGATGGTAAGGTACATACCTATAAGGCAAGACTGGTTGCAAAAGGCTATAAACAAATTCATGGGGTGGACTATGATGAAACCTTTTCACCAGTTGCAATGCTTAAATCTGTTCGGATTTTACTTGCTATCGTTGCATATCATGATTATGAAATATGGCAGATGGATGTCAAAACTGCTTTCCTTAATGGGAATCTTCTTGAGGATGTGTACATGACACAACCTGAAGGATTTGACATACCAGAGGAAGCCCAAGATATATGTAAGTTACAGCGATCAATTTATGGATTGAAGCAAGCTTCCAGAAGCTGGAATCTTCATTTTGATGAAACAGTAAAACAATATGGATTCATCAAGAATGAAGATGAGCCTTGTGTCTACAAGAAGGTTAGTGGGAGCATGATCATATTCCTGGTATTATATGTAGATGACATATTACTCATTGGAAACGATGTCCCTACCTTGCAACAAGTGAAGACTTGGTTAGGGAAATGCTTTTCAATGAAGGACCTAGGTGAAGCAGCCTATATATTAGGAATCAGGATCTATAGAGATAGGTCACAAAAACTGCTTGGCCTAAGTCAGAGTACATACATAGAAAAAGTGTTGAGACGCTTTAATATGCATAATTCCAAGAAAGGATTCATACCTATGCAACATGGCATGTGTCTGTCAAAAACACAATCCCCTTCAAGTAAGGAAGAAAGGGATCGCATGGATAAGATTCCATATGCATCTGCAATAGGATCTATCATGTATGCCATGCTATGTACTCGACCAGATGTCTCGTATTCTTTAAGTGCAACGAGTAGGTACCAGTCTAATCCTGGTGATGCTCATTGGGTAGCTGTCAAGAATATCCTTAAGTACTTGAGAAGGACTAAGGATTCATTCTTGATATATGGAGGCCAGGAAGAGCTTGCTGTAATTGGATACACCGATGCTAGCTTCCAGACAGATAAGGATGACTTTAGATCGCAATCTGGTTATGTGTTTTGTTTAAATGGTGGCGCTGTGAGCTGGAAAAGTTCAAATCAAGATACAGTTGCTGATTCTACAACCGAGGCTGAGTATATTGCTGCCTCAACTGCAGCAAAGGAATCTGTTTGGATCAAGAAGTTCATTAGTGAACTTGGCATAGTCCATAGCATTGTGGATCCCATTGATCTCTATTGTGATAACAATGGTGCTATCGCACAAGCTAAGGAGCCTAGATCTCACCAACGATCCAAACACATACTTAGGCGTTATCATCTCATTCGAGAGATAATCGATCGGGGAGATATGAAAATATGCAGAGTACCTACACTTGACAATGTTGCTGACCCATTAACAAAGCCTCTTGCGCAGCTGAAGCATGATGGACATACTAGATCTATGGGTATTAGGGGTATGCCTGATTGGCTCTAGTGCTAGTGGGAGATTGTTGGTGTAAGCCCTAGAGGCCAATACTTTTGGTACTTGTATCGAATTATTTATTAATAATAAAAGGCATTTCTTTATTATGTTTTCTTTCCAAAATAATAAAGTCCCTAGAATGGTTTATTTGTTTAATGAAATGTTAAGTGTGACTTAATCATGAGATCCCATTAAACATAAGACACTATTCTTAAAGTATCCGTAGTCGAGCTTTAATGTGAAGTGGGATAACATTAAAGCATTAAGATTATTATGAAGATAGATTGATGATCACATCTCATGGATCATAGATAAGGAGTTATCAAGTCTTGACATAGGTATGAATATTAGGAGTAATATTTATACTGGATTGACCCGTTATGAGAATACTACATAGAATGTTATGCAAAGTGTCATAAGTTATTCTCATGATGATAATGGTGTATACCACCCTTCGACCTGAAACCACTATGGACCCTAGTTGTAGAGTCAAGTACTTTATTGCTGATCAAACGTCATCCGTAACTGGATGACTATAAAGACGGTTGATGGGTACTTCACAAAGCATGCTGAGGGACATGAGTGAACTAGATGGAATTTGCTCATCCTGCATAACAGGGTAAATGTCTAAGGGCCCAATATTGAATTGGACAAGGGTGACACAGTGTATGCCTTGTGTTCAATATAGACATGAGGGCAAAAGGGTAATTGTACAACACAAATATTATCACGGAAAAGGTTTGGTCAGATCACATGACATTTTCGTGACTTGGGTAACAGTGATGTGTTGCTAGATACCGCTCACTGTTTATTATATTAAATGTGTGATTTAATATAATTGCCAACGTCGCGAAAACCTACAGGGTCACACACATAAGGACAGGTTGATGAGAGATAGAATAAATAAGGAACACTGTAAGGTACGGTGCACTTAAGTTTAATACGGAAAGTGGTAAGGTACCACGTGGATAAGTGATATATGGTACATCATAAGGTATGATGCCCATAAGCTTAATTGGGCTTTTAGCTTATAGCCTTAATTGGGCTTTTAGCTTGTAGCCCACACGAGTGATTCTATAAATAGATCCCTTGTGATGAAGCAATTTCACTTGATGCATTTTCGTTTTTGACTCTCTCTCTCACTCAAGGTTTTCGTTCGTGATCAGCTAGCACTGTGACCGGAAGCGATCTGTTCGTATGGACTGAGTAGAGGCGTTGTTCTTCATCAACGCTCGTGATCACAACATCAAAGTTCTGAATCGCCACAAGAGGTAAATATTTCTATCACTGACCATGCTCATTCGTAAGGATCGTTAAAGGAAAATTTTATATTCTGCTGCGTTTTTATCGCAATTTTCCTTCAATTGAAACCCTAATTGTCTCTCTTTCTTCTTCTTCAATAAATGAGCAACAATCCTCATCTTCTGTTAATTGGTCTTCGTCTCTCTCTTCAAGCCTTCGTCTTCTTCAATTTTGTTCTTCTCTGCAATCGAACGCCTTGCTCTTCTGTTCTATTAATTTTGTATCTCTCCCCTTCTGTTAATTTTTTGCTTAGTATTTATAGGGTTAGGGTTGCTTGCTGTTACAAATTTGATTAGCATAGATTTAGGGTTTATTTAGAATAATTAGGGATTGATTCTGTACATTTGAGATTTGCTATATTTTTTAGATTGAAGTTGATTTTTGGATTTGTTGATTTTGCACACTTGATTGAGTGTAATCTGTATTCTGTATATTTGTGTTAACTACAAAAGATTTGTTTTAGTAAATTTTAGATTTGATTCGACTTCAATTGCAATCTAAACAGTAAGTGTTATTACGTAAACATTATTATAAAAGTTTTGAAAACATAACGTTTTCTTAATAAAGAGATATATATTTTTTATTTAAATAATAATAACAAGAAGTTTTAATAATAATGCTTTTTTTTAAAAAAACAAAACAGCAACCAAACATCAAATGGGCTGCTAAGACTCAATAGATTTGTAATTTGTAAACAAACCCCATTTGCCAATTAACGCCCAAAACGGAAATGGACCAAACAAGATGGGCTTGTATATTGAATTTCCACCTCCCCTTTTACTAACAACAATAATACTTAAATGGGTTTAGTTAAGAATTTTATTTTTATTTTTTTTTTAAATAATTTTCCATATTCGAATTTCATGGGCCATTGGCCAACATGCTTCGTAAATGGGCCTACGAATTCACGGGTTTTTTCTGATTTAGAAAGTCCCACTCTCCTGAATTAAAATAACCCCATGGTTGTTTTGGATTTAAGAAGGGGCCATCAGATATTGTTGGACCATCCTTAATTAAAATATTTTTCCTTCCATTTTAAATCTTGAAAATACGATCATAGAGGTAGGGCAAATTTGGGGTACGACAGCTAGGGTTGCAAATGTAGCATTATCCACCTTCGGCCATTTTTCTTTTGAAAATACCTGTTTAGGTAGAACATGTTAATTCATTTTTGTGTCAACGTGTGAGTCTCCAAAGGTCGAGCTGCGGCAAAAATTGAAATTAATATTATTCATAAAAAACACAAAACAAATGGAAACTATTGAGTCGAACTACGATGCTCTGATTCCTTGAAAGGGATACGTAAGCATTTGGTCGTGGGGTTCAACCGAGCAAAACTTTGTAAAATTTTCCTTCTTTTCCCCGTTTTTTCTTTTGCATGCATTCCTTTTATTTTTAAACCTCGGACTTTGATTTGACACACCCTTTAGATTAGACAACAAGAGTGGATCTCTTGGAGTACCATGGATGTGAGGGGTGCTAATACCTTCCCTTCGTGTAATAGACTCCTTTACCCATATCTCTCGGTCGTTTAATCGTAATTTCACCCCCTCGGGTTTACTCGACTTCGCCTTTCCCCTCTACAGGATAAAACATTTGATGGCGACTTCATTGATTTTGATGATTTCAACTGGTTGTTTCATTAGTTAGTAGGAAAAGTTAGATTGGGGAAATAATATAAACTGAAAGGAGAAATAAATTAAGTTAGTATTGATTAATGATCTAAATATACTGCATTGTTATATCGAGAAATAAGTTAGTAGAAATCAAAAATCATGTGTTTCCTCCCATGCAACGCTTCATTTAATATCGGGAGCTCGACATAATTCTTTATATGACTAAATCTATTGGGGAATGGGTAGCTCTTCTATTCTTAAACTATCATAATAATCAATATTGTTAACACAATGATAATGTTTAAGTCTCTTCCCGTTCATAACGAATGTCTCGTTAAATTGACCCTTAATCTCTACAGCTCCATTATGGAAAACTTTTAATATCTCAAAAGGTCAAGACCATCTGAAGCGGAGCTTCCCTAGAAACAGTATTAATCGAGATTTGAAAAGAAGAACTAGTTCACCCTCGTTGAACTCTCTCTTAACTATGCGCTTATCACACCACTTTTTAGTTCGATCTTTATAAATTTGGGCATTCTCATAGGCATCTAATCTTAATTCCTCTAGCTTGTTTATGACTAATAATCATTTTTCACCGGTGGGTGTATAATCCATGTTCAAGGCTTTAATAGCCCAATAAGCTTTATGCTCAAGTTCGATCGGCAGGTGGCAAGATTTTCCATAGACAAGTTTAAAGGGTGTAGTGCCTATTGGTGTCTTATAGGCTGTTCTATAGGCCCATAGAGCTTCGTAGAGTTTAGATGAATAGTCTTTCCTGGATATGGAAACTATTTTTTCTAGAATTTGCTTGATTTCTCTATTGGAAATTTCAACCTGTCCACTAGTTTGTGAATGGTAAGGGGTTGCTACTCGATGCCTTACTCCATATTTAAGTAATAATTTCTCAAAGATTCTTGAAATGAAGTGAGATCCACCATCACTAATGATAAGTCTCGGGATACCGAACCTAGGGAAAATGTAATTTTTGAACATTCTCATTACAAACCGTGCGTCATTTGTAGGAGAAGTTATCGCTTCAATCCATTTTGGCACGTAATCGACAGCGACGAGTAGGAATTTATTTCCAAAAGATGATGGGAATGGACCCATAAAATCAATTTCCCACACATCGAAGACTTCTACTTCTAAAATGTTTTTCGATGGAATTTCATCTCATCTGGAGATATTTCCAGTGTGTTGGCACGAGTCACATTTAAAAACTGCATTATAAACATCTTTCCAAAGGCAAAGCCAATAAAGGCCAGATTATAAGATCTTTTCACAAGTCTTACATGTGCTTACGTGCCCTCTATAAGGGGAATTATGGCAATGGGTTATGATGCTATCTATCTCTTCTTCAGGTACACAACTATGGTAGATATCGTTGGTGCCTCTTTTGAAGATGAGGGGTTCATCCCAATAATATTGCTTTAAGTCATGGAAAAATATCTTCTTTTGTTGATATGTTAGTCCGGGTGGAAGTACTTTGGTTGCTAGATAATTGACAAAGTAAGTGTACCATGGAATTGAGGATTGAGTAAGTGTTGCATCCATTGGTATTTCAATGTAAAATTAAGAGTAATCTTCCTCAGAAGATTTATCATTTTGAGAGTATTTAGGTATGTCGTCCCCTAACTGAGCAATGAGTCTGGCATATGGAAAGTCATCATTGATTGGCAGTTGGTTGCTTGTTACATTATCAAGCCTCGAAAGATGGTCTTCTATAACATTATTTGTACCTTTCTTATATTTGATTTCTAAACAAAACTCTTGTAGCAACATAATCCATCTTAGCAACTTTGGTTTAGCATCCTTCTTATTTAAGAGGTACCTAATGGAAACATGATCGGTGTAGATGATTATTTTAGCTCCTACGAGGTAAGAAAGAAATTTATCTATGGCGAACACGGCAACTAAGAGTGCTTTTTTAGTGGTGGTGTAATAATAGAATATTACAACTGCCTCTTTGTTGACCTGGTAACAACTCGTTTTTGGGCACTTTTTTTGGTATTTACTAAAAGACATTCACTACGGTCATAGTGAACAACCATAGTGAAATGTACCTAGAGTAAAAAGGTTTGAACCCAAACACCAACAATTTTCCATTTATTGTGACAAAAAGGGTATATCACCATAGTTAATTTAGGAAATTGTGGTGTAAAGTGCAATCATTTCATCACGGTTCATCTTACCAACCATGGTGAAAGGTTTTACTTATTTATATATAAGTGAATTTTTCTCTCGCTTCAGTACACTACAACCATCTCTCTCAACAGAAAACCCTAATATCTATTTCACTCATCTCTCTCAAATCTTAGTAAATGGCTATTGTTGTACCCCAAAATTTGCCCTCTCAATTCTCAAGGCTTTTATCATAAAGATTCTCAGGATTTTAGCTTGCACGAGTGCATTGGGATTTTCCAGTACCAAAATTAAAAGGAAACTGTCAAAAAGGGGGAAAACAGATAAAATTAATATTTTGACAAATTTGGATAAAAACAAGTGTTTTTCGATTCAGCACCCTTCGATTGACTCTTGGCCTCCTTCGATTGCTCAAAATGGCTACTAGCGTGCCTCTTTCGCCTGGGCCTGTAACTTCTCGTTGCAGGCTTCGTTTGTGCCTTTTGCTGCCTGCGTGCTTGCAATTGAAGGCCATGACCTACTGGCCACACATGCCCCCTGCAAGGAAACCCTTTTCGATTCACCAAACGTGCTGCCTGCAAGCCTACTTCGATTTGGACAAGTTTACTACCTACAAGCCTGCTTCGACTGGACAAGTTTGCTGCCTGCATGCTTGCTTTGTTTGGACAAGTTTCAATGGGACAAGGTAACCATCTCTATGCATCCTTCGAATCCACTTGCACCAAGGGCCTCTTGCATACTTTGCTTCATACAAGCTTCGTTTGATCCAATAAGTATCTTCATACAAGATATGACTAAGTTCTTGCTTCCCTTGAAAAAGCGCCCTTCAATTCAGAATCCATGAACTTCCCTCATGCTAAAAAGACACAAGGCAATGACTCCCTTTATGTCTATTTCGATCCACATGCTTCGATTAAGAAACATTGCTTCCTTCGAACACAGTCTTTCGATTGGGCAATATGTTTGTTTCGATCCAAGTTTCGACAGGGCATTAGCTTCCTTCGAGTAAGCTTGTTTCGACCACAAGCTTCGACCGAGGCAAAGGTTTCCTTCGAACAAGTGCGCTTCGATCTCATTCTTGCATTTGACTCAAGACCAAATCTCGTTTGCCAAGCTATG
Source organism: Vicia faba (assembly GCA_948472305.1). Classification (NCBI taxonomy): domain Eukaryota; kingdom Viridiplantae; phylum Streptophyta; class Magnoliopsida; order Fabales; family Fabaceae; genus Vicia; species Vicia faba. The sequence goes on along the minus strand of CATIWC010000784.1, from coordinate 53,757 downwards.
TTGCATCCAAATCTTTGCATAGTCAGAAGCTTGTACAAGGGTTTTAAACTTTGTCTTTTAGATACTACTATTATTGGTTAAAGGCTACATGCTCTTTCCTTTCATAGAGAGTACTTTAGTCACAAAATCAGCTTTCAACCTGATTTTGGTCTGAGCACAAGCAACGTCAGAAGCATAAGTCACATCTTCTGCACCCCAACTGCCAAGAGGCCCCCCACATGTACTTTCACGTTACATTATTTTATCATTTATTTGTAAGGCTGGCTTTGGACAACATGTCCATTCTTTCTCTGTAAGTAGAGGAACATTTACAAAGCTAAGGGAGGATCTTTGGACCAGAGGAACGAATCTCCTAAATTTTCTCAAACACAACAAAAACTCTCAAGTTCATCAACACTTGAGAAATCAAAACCCAGAATCCCAAACACTCACCTCTTTCGATTCTGAAGAACACCCCACACATAGAAGTTTGTTCAAACTCAAAGACAACCTTCTGTGACAACTCTTCGAACCAAAAGCAAACCCCCTGTGACTACTCTTCGAATTCTAGAAACGTTCAGGTAGCAGTTCAAGTTCGAAACCCACCTCCATTCAAGGCCTGAAGCAAGGTAAGTTATTCTTACCTTTGAACTTTTCGTTTCATGGCATAGTAATTTTCCCTTTCGTTTGAAACATGTACATACCATTGTTCCTTTTGTTTCCACCCTTTTTAACATATTTTTCAGAGCTAACCCTTTCGTTTTGATTTCTGTTTACCTGAACTTACTTTAACTGTTAAACTATTTACAAGACAAATACTAGCATGGCCTCAGGCCATGTTGCCATTTAATGCTTTAAATGAAAGAAAACAGGAAACAGGAAATAGGAAACGAAGCTTCTGGCTTCTACCCTCTTTCTCCAGGTCAAACGAAAGAGACAACCAGGAGGAAAACCATGATGACTTCTAGGCCCAAACGAAAAGCATGCCTTCACTTATTCCAGGCTCAGTCGAAAGGCATTCCCTCACTGCTTTCGACCTCCAGTCGAAGAAGATAACAAGGCAGAACCAGAAGGCTTCGCCATACACTGACTTCCAGGCCAATCGAAGGCCAGGACCTCACTGGTGCTAGTCCCAATCGAAGGAGGCCAGCAGAATGCAAATCGAAGGGTGCTCCTGCCTGAATCGAAGGATCTCTTTTTTTTTTTACTTCTTTTTATCTTATTTTTTCCTTTACATTTCTATGCACTTCAATATGGTTGTAATAGTGTAGGATTTATTTTTTGCACTTTTTATTACTTTTGTACAAATGCTAGTAACTAGGTGTGTATGGCAAGATAAAACCAACAAGTAAACAACCTCTAATCAAAGACTAAATGCATGCAATAAAACCCATTATTCCATGCACCCTTAGGGTAATTCCACTTGTTGCCTCGGAAAATGCAATCATATCCCTCGAGTATGAGACACTCTAGCAAATGTCCCTTCGATAAACAAAGATCGTAGTCTCTCGATGACCCTCGATGTTGCCTTCGATAAAACGATCTCGTCCCTTACGAAATCGCTAGAGCGTCTCACAAGTTGCCTTCAATGATTGCATACGATAACCCGCGCCTGTCCCGTTAAGCATCCTAACGCAAGCTTGTTCATCAAACACAATGGTGAAATAACACTCTTAAAAGGGTCAAAAACATAAGAAAAATCTTTGAGTAAAATAGGGTAGACAACTCTTAGTTACTTGATCAAAAATCTTGCAAAACATCCTTGCCATTTTTCAAAACACACTCCATAACACAACTTCAAAAACAATTTCAAAACAACTTTCAAAAACATTGAATTATCTTTTCAAAAAGACAAACACCTTTGTAAAACATTCAAACAAGAATTGTTACAAAGGTTTCCTAGACAAGGCATCTTTTTCAAAACATTTTCAAAACCACACACACAAAGCACCATTTCAAACGATTGAAAAGCAAAGGCAAATGATTTAAAACAAGTAACTAAGAGCCCATGGATAACCATGAATGAAAAGGGTGCTAGCACCTTTCCTTTTCATAATCTACCCCCCGAACCCACGAAAACATCTCAAAGGCCTTTCCTGTGCTTTTTGACCTTTCCTTAGGATAAAATAAAAAGTTGGTGGCGACTCTTGCTAAATCGCAACATTTGCAAACACAAACGCAAAACCCAAGTCAGTTCTCCCACCGTATCACAGAACTGGTGACTCTGCTGGGGATATTGCTAAAAGTGGGGTTACCTTAGGGTTTTAGATCACCTTTACATGCTTACTTTGATTGCTTTGATTGCTTTACTTTTTGGGTTCCTTGCTTGGGTTTGTTTTAAATCCTACACCCGGATTTGGGGGCACCTTTTAGGTAAGTAGCAATAAACTGTGAGGGAACTGTGCGGGGTATACCGACATGGTTGAAACAATAGCTACGTTATGGTGACATATTTGTGGGTACCGGTAGCCCTTGAGTAGTCAAGGAGAATACGGGGCCGCTGAGTGATGTCATGAAGCACTAACGAACTCTTAGAACCTTACTTGACCATCTTGGCCTCTTTTATGGGTAGTGAGATGACCAACTTTGGTGCAGTCCGAAGTTGGTAGATACTCGATACTACACTCATTGAGGATTGTTTTCTTAGGATATTTTGGTCGCCAGTTAAGTGGCTAAACCAAAACAATGAACACAGAAAATAATCCAGTGATATTGAGCTCCTTAGAACCCGGTTTCTATTTTAGGACAGGTTGAGCCAACTAACTTCAAGAGGGTATTTACCTACAAACCCCATGCAAGCCTAAACCTAAGTACTTGTTTGCTTTGTGTGAATATGACTGTCTGTATATACACTTGCTTACTTTTTCATACATGTACATAACATCATAACATCATACCATAGCATTTTTTACCATAACCATTTCAAGGATCTTGAGGGTCTTTTGATGCAGGGTCACGTTGAACCAGACATCTACCAAAGGGAAAGAGGGTTCCCCTCTAAACAAACGCTGTCAAAGATCAAGTGCAACAACTTGAATCAGGGGATATGACCCACTTGACATGGTGAGCTTGATTCTCGTGGAAAGACATCCACCGATACAAAGTTCTCCAATCAAAGATGTTGATCAAAGTTCAATCTCTAACATTTTCTTGTGTTTACCCCGCGAGATTCTTGGAAACATGCATCCACATATCATGCATTGCATCATAACAGGTTTTCCTTTTCACGTTTCCTTATTCTCCTACTGTTTATTTCAGTAGAGATGGCTCTAGAGAGGACTGTCAAAGATATCCAGGATCAAAATGCTCAACTTCAAGAAATGCTCTTGAACCTGTCCCAGGGGCAAGAAGAAGTGAAAGCTCTCCTCACAAGGGGCATGGTCCTAGGGAATTCAGGCAGTTTCAGGAATGATCAGTTGGAAGAGCTGTAGATTGAGCTGGCAACAATGAAGATCCAGATGATGGGACAACTGGTGGGCCAGATGGCTCTCATTCAAGACTTGGCTCAAAGACAAGAGGAGCTGAGGGTTCTCATCAACAAGCTTCGTCAAGATGGATGTAACCAAATGGGGCAAACATATAGAATTGGGGATCAAATCATCATTCAGCCTCCCTTAAGACAAGAAGCCGAGAGTGCAACTTTCCAATTTGCCTCCATGTCACGAGCCCAACAACAACCTCGCCAACAACAACAGGGTAATCGGCGTAGGCGGAATACATCTGAAAGATGCTTCACCGAAATTGACATGTCATTATCTCAAGCACTGCAACACCTGTTGGAAGCCAAGCTGGTTGTATTAAGGGACCCCCCTCAGAATCCCAACACAGCCTCTCCTAGGTACAATCCAAATGAAAGATGTGCGTACCACTCCAACAGTCCTGGACATGACACCGATAGTTGTTGGACGTTGAGAAATAAAATTCAAGATCTAATTGAAGAAGGAACGCTGGAGTTCACACAAGATGGCCAGACTGAATTCTTCTGTCGTCCCTCAAAGGCTCACCACCTAAAGTGACAAGTTCAGACAAAGAGGCTTCTGTTCGTTTTGAATTTTCAATTGTAATTTCTTTTGTTATTAAAACAATTATCTATTAATGTCAAACTTTGTTTCATTAATGCATTGCATATGTTTGTCTTGAATTCATCCTTTCATTTTCACTATAATTATGCTTTCTTTATGACATTCAACTCTTGCTAAAAGTTACAAGCCTTTAGAGGGAGGATGACGAAAGCAATGCCATAATCTCATAAAGTATGCTTTTGAACAGACCTTGATGACGATGTACAGGCGTTTCTTTCAAATCCTAAACACTGGAGTTATAAGGAAGATAATCCCTAGTCAACCCCTTCGAGCCAAAGAAGTAGGAGTTTTCTGTTTTAAACACAAAATTGAAACCTTTGATTTAAACCTGGGGCAGGGTAGTCTCTCAGTTAATTCAAAAAAGATGCGCATTAAAGTCACAAAACTCTCAGTTCATAATACAACGAACGACATCAAAAGCATTCCTCTGGAATCAAAAGACAGTGGTGGTTCCTTATCTCATAGGCAGTCAATCTCTCAAAAGAGAAAAGCCCACTGAGCCAAAACCTATAAAGGAGGCTTAAGAAAGCTGGGGCGTCCCGCTGACTGTAATCTCGAAAACACGAACAGTCAGGCAAAAGTTAGGGATAACAAATCAAAAGAACGAGGTCATTACAAATCCTCGACAACATGAAAAATGTTGCAAAAAAAAATGATGACTGCCTTCCCAAATTCAACTTGTGTGAACCATCACCAAAAACGTCGTTCCATGCTCATTTGGAGTTCAAACGCACAATTAACTGAGTTTAGGATTGAAGAACATCACGAAGAGCGGGTGGGTACAAATATACTTTGAGCCTTTATCCTTTGTTTCTTAAAACCGTGAACCAAGCCACGTTACAACCCTTCAAAAGTCCTAATTGAAGCATGGGTTAGTTCAAAAGCATACTGTTACGAAAGGTATCCTGACTCCTGTAAGGCTTTGCCCTAAATCTTGTGTTGAATTTGTCTTATAAAAAGTTTTCTGCTAAAAAACGCATTTTTCAAAACTTCGAGACAGGCATAAACTTTGCATTATTTGAATATCACTGTTTGCATTTGGCTATTTGTTTGACAGCGGAGAAATTCACACAACGAGTATCCGATGAACGAAAGCACTCTCAGTGAACAAAATCAATTCAAGAAGGATGACACTTCCACTGACGAATCTCCTATCAACAGGGGGACTTGACATGTCACTATCCAGCACACCTGGGGCAGTCCAGTCAAGATTCCAAGAAATCTCTCAAGAATTGTAGAGTAACCATGGGCAAGCCTCCATCTCTATCACTTGGGGAATTAAACGTCAAATCTCAGCAAAGGGTTGCGTACAATCAAACTTTTTGGCAATACCATAAACATTCGCTACTAAGGGCAATGACAAGTATCCCCAAAGTCTTTCTCATAGGATGATTCCCCAACAAGAGTTTAATCTCTGAAAACCTTCCCCCCAGTTGGGAAAACTTCAAGAATCCTCGAGGACTTCCCCAACGAGTTCATCACCTCTCTAGCAGACCGACAACAGGGTTTATTTCCCCAACAAACTACAGATTCCCCAGCTTGAGTTTACCTTTCCGAATACTACAAATCAAAGGACCACAACTCCTATTCCCCAGTAGACTACTCTACAATCCCCAACAAGTTACTGTGAAACCTGGACCCAACCAGATATCAATTCAACTTCGACTCCCCAGTAGAGCAACGGACAACCAAGACTCCTGAACCTTTTTCTCCAAGCATGGATCAACACTCTCCACAGAGTTTTCAACTTTCCCCAATGGAGTTTTCCTCAACAAAACAGGAACCCCCGATGGAAATATTCTAAGCAAAGTTTCAAGACACACCTACTCTTCAACAGCAATCCGGGATTTAATAACTCCCCAACACTTGTCAAGGATTTATTTTCCCAGACAAAAATGCATTCATTGACATTTCACATTTCATACATCCTATTTACATACATGATAAGTGCATACAACACAATCTCATTTGCTTTTGAGAACATCATGACATTGTGCATTTCATGCATCATGACATTGCATACAACTAACTCTTTACCTTTTCAGGAAAGATCGATCGACAAATAAAAGTTATCATTACCTTTTGGAGTAGCAGTCGTCAAAGATTCCTTCATTACCTTTTGAGGTAGTAATCGTCCAAGATTCCTTTGTTATCCTACTGAGGTAGTAATCATCCAAGATTCCTTCATCATCCTGCTGAGGTTGTAGTCATCCAAGATTCCTTCATCATCCTTCCGAGGTTGTAGTCATCCAAGATTCCTTCATCATCCTGCTGAGGTTGTAGTCATCCAAGATTCCTTCATCATCCTGTTGAGGTTATAGTCATCCAAGATTCCTTCATCATCTTGCTGAGGTTGTAGTCATCCAAGATTCCTTCATCATCCTGCTGAGGTTGTAGTCATCCAAGATTCCTTCATCATCCTGCTGAGGTTGTAGTCATCCAAGATTCCTTCATCATCCTGCTGAGGTTGTAGTCATCCAAGATTCCTTCATTATCCTGCTGAGGTTGTAGTCATCCAAGATTCCTTCATCATCCTGCTGAGGTTGTAGTCATCCAAGATTCCTTCATCATCCTGCTGAGGTTGTAGTCATCCAAGATTCCTTCATCATCCTGTTGAGGCTGTAGTCATCCAAGATTCCCTCATCATCCTGCTGAGGTTGTAGTCATCCAATTCCTTCATCATCCTGCTGAGGTTGTAGTCATCCAAGATTCCTTCATCATCCTGCTGAGGTTGTAGTCATTCAAGATTCCTTCATCATCCTGCTGAGGTTGTAGTCATCCAAGATTCCTTCATCATCCTGCTGAGGTAGAATTCATCCAAGATTCCTTTATCATCCTGCTGAGGTAGAAGTCATCCAAGATTCCTTCATCATCCTGCTGAGGTTGTAGTCATTCAAGATTCCTTTATCATCCTGCTGAGGTTGTAGTCATCCAAGATTCCTTCATCATCCTGCTGAGGTAGAAGTCATCCAAGATTCCTTCATCATCCTGGTGAGGTAGAAGTCATCCAAGATTCCTTCATCATCCTGTTGTTGTAGTAGTCATCCAAGATTCCTTCATCATCCTGCTGAGGTAGTAATCATCCAAGATTCCTTCATCATCCTGCTGAGGTAGTAATCGTCCAAGATTCCTTCATCATTTGTTTGGAGTAGCAATCGTCTCGGATTCCTTCATCACACATCATTATCAAAAAAGACCTTCTTTGGTTAGGTTTATTTCTTCCAGTTAAAATAGGCAATCAGAGACCTTCAAATACAGCCCAACAATCATTTCTGGATGGTATCTTTAAGCCCATCTCCAACAACTTTTTATCACCTCTCCAAATGGCATCTTTAAGCCCATTCCCTCTACCATCACATCACCGAGTGCAAATTTCTGGGCACTCTAGTGTTCATTCATCTTCCACCTTCAAGTTACAAATGGCAGATTCGCCAATCTAACTCTTCAGGTGTAAAAAAATTGAACAAGGGCAGTTGTTGTACCCCAAAATTTTCCCTCTCAATTCTCAAGGCTTTTCTCATAAAGATTCTCAGGATTTTACCTTGCACGAGTGCATTGGGATTTTCCAGTACCAAAATTAAAAGGAAACTTTCAAAAAGGGGGAAAACAGATAAAATTAATATTTTGACAAATTTGGATAAAAACAAGTGTTTTTCGATTCATCACCCTTCGATTGACTCTTGGCCTCCTTCGATTGCTCAAAATGGCTACTAGCGTGCCTCTTTCGCCTGGGCCTGTAACTTCTCGTTGCAGGCTTCGTTTGTGCCTTTTGCTTCCTGCGTGCTTGCAATTGAAGGCCATGACCTACTGGCCACACATGCCCCCTGCAAGGAAACCCTTTTCGATTCACCAAACGTGTTGTCTGCAAGCCTACTTCGATTTGGACAAGTTTACTGCCTACAAGCCTGCTTCGACTGGACAATTTTGCTGCCTGCATGCTTGCTTTGTTTGGACAAGTTTCGATGGGACAAGGTAACCATCTCTATGCATCCTTCGAATCCACTTGCACCAAGGGCCTCTTGCATACTTTGCTTCATACAAGCTTCGTTTGATCCAAGAAGTATCTTCATACAAGATGTGACTAAGTTCTTGCTTCCCTTGAAAAAGCTCCCTTCAATTCAGAAGCCAGGAACTTCCCTCATGCTAAAAAGACAAAAGGCAATGACTCCCTTTATGTCTGTTTCGATCCACATGCTTCGATTAGGAAACATTGCTTCCTTCGAACACAGTCTTTCGATTGGGCAATATGTTTGTTTTGATCCAAGCTTCGACAGGGCATTAGCTTCCTTCGAGTAAGCTTGTTTCGACCACAAGCTTCGACTGAGGCAAAGGTTTCCTTCGAACAAGTGCGCTTCGATCTCATTCTTGCATTTGACTCAAGACCAAATCTCGTTTGCCAGGCTATGTTGCGTCCAAATATTTGCATAGTCAGAAGCTTGTACAAGGGTTTTAAACTTTGTCTTTTAGATACTACTATTATTGGTTAAAGGCTACATGCTCTTTCCTTTCATAGAGAGTACTTTAGTCACAAAATCAGCTTTCAACCTGATTTTGATCTGGGCACAAGCAACGTCAGAAGCATAAGTCACATCTTCTGCACCCTAACTTCCAAGAGGCCCCCCACATGTACTTTCACGTTACATTATTTTATCATTTATTTGCAAGGCTGGCTTTGGACAACATGTCCATTCTTTCTCTATAAGTAGAGGAACATTTACAAAGCTAAGGGAGGATCTTTGGACCAGAGGAACGAATCTCCCAAATTTTCTCAAACACAACAAAAACTCTCAAGTTCATCAACACTTGTGAAATCAAAACCCATAATCCCAAACACTCACCTCTTTCGATTCTGAAGAACACCCCACACATAGAAGTTTGTTCAAACTCAAAGACAACTTTCTGTGACAACTCTTCGAACCAAAAGCAAACCCCCTGTGACTACTCTTCGAATTTCAGAAACGTCCAGGTAGCAGTTCAAGTTCGAAACCCACCTCCATTCAAGGCCTGAAGCAAGGTAAGTTATTCTTACCTTTGAACTTTTCGTTTCATGGCATAGTAATTTTCCCTTTCGTTTGAAACATGTACATACCATTGTTCCTTTCGTTTCCACCCTTTTTAACATATTTTTTAGAGCTAACTCTTTCATTTTGATTTCTGTTTACCTGAACTTGCTTTAACTGTTAAAATGTCTACAAGACAAATACTAGCATGGCCTCAGGCCATGTTGCCATTTAATGCTTTAAATGAAAGAAAACAGGAAACAGGAAATAGGAAACGAAGCTTCTGGCTTCTACCCTCTTTCTCCATGTCAAACGAAAGAGACAACCAGGAGGAAAACCATGCTGACTTCTAGGCCCAAACGAAAAGCATGCCTTCACTGATTCCAGGCTCAGTCGAAAGGCATTCCCTCACTGCTTTCGACCTCCAGTCGAAGAAGACAACAAGGCAGAACCAAAAGGCTTCGCCATACGCTGACTTCCAGGACAACCGAAGGCCAGGACCTCACTGGTGCTAGTCCCAATCGAAGGAGGCCAGCAGAATGCAAATCGAAGGGTGCTCCTGCCTGAATCGAAGGATCTCTTTTTTTTTACTTCTTTTTATCTTATTTTTTCCTTTACATTTCTATGCACTTCAATATGGTTGTAATAGTGTAGGATTTATTATTTGCACTTTTTATTACTTTTGTACAAATGCTAGTAACTAGGTGTGTATGGCAAGATAAAACCAACAAGTAGACAACCTCTAATCAAAGACTAAATGCATGCAATAAAACCCACTATTCACACATGCACCCTTAGGGTAATTCCACTTGTTGCCTCGGAAAATGCAATCATGTCCCTCGAGTATGAGACACTCTAGCAAATGTCCCTTCGATAAATAAAGATTGTAGTCCCTCGATGACCCTCGATGTTGCCTTCGATAAAACAATCTCGTCCCTTACGAAATTGCTAGAGCGTCTCACAAGTTGCCTTCAATGATTGCATACGATGACCCGCGCCTGTCCCGTTAAGCATCCTAATGCAAGGTTGTTCATCAAACACAATGGTGAAATAACACTGTTAAAAGGGTCAAAAACATAAGAAAAATCTTTGAGTAAAATAGGGTAGACAACTCTTAGTTACTTGATCAAAAATCTTGCAAAACATCCTTGCCATTTTTCAAAACACACTCCACAACACAACTTCAAAAACAATTTCAAAACAACTTTCAAAAACATTGAATTATCTTTTCAAAAAGACAAACACATTTGTAAAACATTCAAACAAGAATTGTTACAAAGGTTGCCTAGACAAGGCATCTTTTTCAAAACATTTTCAAAACATTTTCAAAACCACACACACAAAGCACCATTTCAAACGATTGAAAAGCAAAGGCAAATGATCTAAAACAAGTAACTAAGAGCCCATGGATAACCATGGATGAAAAGGGTGCCAGCACCTTCCTATTTCATAATCTACCCCCCGAACCCATGAAAACATCTCAAAGGTCTTTCCTGTGCTTTTTGACCTTTCCTTAGGATAAAATAAAAAGTCGGTGGCGACTCTTGCTAAACCGCAAAATTTGCGAACACAAACGCAAAACCCAAGTCAGTTCTCCCACCGTATCACAGCTACCTTACAGGTTCGTCTTCACGATAGTTTATGTTTTAATATCTTTTTATCTATTATTGTTTATGTTTCAATAGCTAGTTTCATAATGTTTGAACTTTGTACAAAGTTAATGTAAAATCTACAAAGTTATGTGGCATCCATTCAAAATTAACACAACTCTATATCTCTCACTTTAGCTTCATCCTTGTTTCATTTCATTGTAAAAGCTGCAAAGTTACAAGGTTATGTGAAAGCTACAAGTAGGACGAACCTAATATGAAAGCTGCAAAGTTATGTGAAAACTACAAGTTGTATGTAAGTTATTTGTGAAATATTATTTATGAGTTTATATGTTATTGTTGTTCAAGATGTTTGCCTTGTTGAGTTTATAATATCATATGTAGATTGTTTGCTTCACTGCCTCTCATTGAGCATGCATTCATTTAATTTGATTTAGAAAATAATAATCTAACAATTAAGTTATATTTGAAAATCAAATTAGATCAATCAATGTTTTCGAATTGTATGCATCTCATAATTCATCTCTCGCTCTTTAACATATAGAATATGATTCAATGACCTAAGTTCTTCATAGAATCGGTTCCTTTTCTTCTAGTTTATGCTTTACAATATTTGACCTATTTTCAAATTGATGCTTTTCAAAATAAACTAGAAGAGAAGGAATTGTTAGATCCATGGTTTTAGGATTTGGAGTAATTTTGCTAAAACATGGTTCACATCAAGATGTTGTGTGAGATATCTTAACATGTTGGTCAGTCTACATTGAAGATAAATGTTATGACAAATGTTATGCCATGTTGTATCAGAACATCAGTACAAGGTGTTATTATTCTTAATAAATTTGATTAGATTCTATGAGATTCCTTTTGGATGTATCTCATTTATTTGCGCAGGTCAAGAAGATTTAATCTGGAACAATTGATTTGATCTTCAAATGTACATTAAGTTTCTAAAATTGGGTGTTGAGACAATTTAGGAAACTTGATGTTTTGTTCCAAAATTTAAGGAGATTTTTCTGCAAAATTGGTGCAATCCTCAACTTATGGAGCAAGAAATATCTGGGTGAAGATTTCAAAGCCCATGACTGCTGAGGATTATATAAAGAGAAACATAAACATAATGTAATTAAGCTTTCATGATTTTGTAAAAATAAGGGGAATTTTAGATTCTTAGGTTTTGAGAGTCTCTAGTGTTTTATGTGTGTCACCCTTGTATCTTTTGATACATTGTGGTAGACTGATTGTTCATTGTTACTTGTCAAATTACTCATGAGCTTTTAAGCAAGGAGTTGATTGTGTATCAAGTTATCGTTCCTAGTTAAAATATTTCAAGCAAAACTAAGTATTATTTATTGGAAGTTTAAACTTCTGGTTTTGGTTCTCGTCACTAGTTTGTGACTGGTTTTATCACTGAGGTGATTGTGGGAAGTGAGAGGGGTTCTCATATCTAGGAGGTTTCTAGGTAGAAATTGCATAGGGTAGCGATTAGGTGATAAGTTGTAAACTAATATTGTTTAGGCTTTAAACTAATACTATTATAGTGAATTTCCTTCCTAGCTTGAATTCCCCTAGATTAGGTGATGTTGCACCGAACTGGGTTAATAATTTACTGTGTTCTTTATCATTCTGCATAATTTATAGTTTGATATATTAGTTTTGTCTGTTAACAGATATCGTAATGTTTATCTTGACATTGTGTTATGATGTTGGGACATCAGTATTAACATTTTTTAAAGTGCTAGAATTCCAGGAATCAATTATATGAATGACTTAGGTCATTGAATCACATTCTATATGTTAAATAGTGAGAGATAAATCATGAAATTCATGCAATTTGAAAAAAACTAGTTCATTTAAGTTGTTTTTCAAGAATAAGCTTATTTATCATATTATTGTCTTCTACATCAATTTGAATGGTTGTCTTTGTTTAGTGATGAGTAGGGGAATAGAATCAATCTACATATTTTATAATAAACTAATGTATAATACCACAATGGATATCTTTCATAATCATGGTGAAATTTTAATTTTATTCAATTTAAATTGCAACCTCTAGGTTTCGAACCCTTGACCTAGAACAATATAACAATGATTATGTAAGGTACTCGTTATGATATGTAACATGTAACCTAGTTTACTACAACGGTCATACGCCCATGGTGAAAACTAGCATACATACAGTCACACACTACCTAATAACGGACGTACAACTGTTATTATATGTATTTCATAATCATTATCATATATGATTTTCGTAGTAGTGTGTAGAAAGCTCTTTGGAAGTTCCAAAAATTCCCCCTACATTCACACCAAAAATACTACTTAGAAAACTTCACCTTGAGATCTGAAGCTAACTTATAAATCTTAAGGATAGCCTTAATAGTTCATATATTTTTACATATGATTTCCCCAAGAGAACTATGTCATCGACATACTGGACATGAGAAACCACTAACGTTGTCGAACTCACTTTGAACCCGGAGAAAAAACCTAAAGAAATTGTCCTCTTTATAATAGCAATGACGCCTTCCAACACAAAGAGAAAGATAAAATAGGCCAGAGGATCTCATTGTTTAAGCCCCATATGAATATTAATTTCATCTATTGAACACCCATTTCAAACTCTCTAGAAAACACATGTCTTAATTCAGGCTCTCCATTTACCATCAAAACCGAATCTTATTAACATGTAATGTAGAAATGACTAGCTAATTGTGTCATATGTCTTATCAATGTCCATTTTTAATACAAAATAATCCTGCTTCAAGACCCTAGCAAGATTAATCGCCTCATTCAGAGCCACTACCTTGTCAATTAACTACTTTCCTTTAATAAAAGCATGTTGCTCCGAAGAAATTAACTTTCTCATCACCTTTGTCAGTCTAGCAGCCAAAACTTTAGCTACCTAGTTATACAAAGACCCCATAAGAAAAATAGGTCTGAACTCGTCCAACTCCATGGGAACTCCACCTTCAAAATTAAAGCAACAAAGAAAAAATAAATACTCCTAGGAAGAGCCTCATTTCAAAAAAAACCGACTAAGCATCTAATACACCTCAACTTTGATAAGTATCCAAGACTTCTTATAAAACTCAAAATTAAATCCATCTGACGTAAAACTCTCACTTCCATCCAACCGCCAACACTAAATCAACATCCAAAGGATTAAACTTGATAAAAAGAGGATTTGTTTCCTCTTCAGATAAACTTGAGAAAAGACCCCATCAAGATAGAGCGTAAACTCAACTCTCTCCCAAAAGTGTCCCATAATGAACTTAATAACTGAAATTCTGGCACTTTAAAAAATAGATGTCAAGACTGATGTCCCAACACCAAAACACAATGTCAAGATAGATGTTATGACATCATCTGCTGACAGAAAACACTTTTACCAAAACAATAATTATGCATAAGTAAATTTCATAAGGTAAAAGAGATAATCAATTGTTAACCCAGTTTGGTGCAACTCACCTACTCTGAGAGCATCCAAGCCAGAAAGGAAATTCACCATGATATTATTAGTTCAAAGCTAAACAACCCTAGTTTACGAATTATCACCTAATCAATACCTTGTTTAACTTCTACCTAGAAACCTTTTAGATATGATTTCTCTCTCTCTATCTATCTATCTATTTATCTCTTTCTCTCTCACATCTTACAGTCACCACAGTGACAATAACAAAAATAGAATAACACACGTCCAATTACAATACTCAGTTTTGCTTAAAAGCTTTTGAAATTCTGGCAACAGATACTTAATGTTACAGTGAATGTTATGACACCGTATCTGACAAATTGTACACAAACCAAACAGTAATTTAAAAGACAGTAAAGAACACAATCAATTGTTAACCCAGTTCAGTGTATAACAACACCTACATCTGGGGGCTACCAATCCAGGGAGGAAATTCACTATAAGAGGTATTAATTTAGGAATAAACCAACCAGTTTATCTCCTTCACTTAAGACCTACCCAATGCAACTTCAATCTAAGTCCTACTTAAACCTGAGTTCCTACTCACTCCCCCTCAATCACAGCAGTGATACTAATCTACTGATTAATAAGATTATGAAGACATTCTTCAATACACACGCTTGATTTTGCTTCAAAGCTTTAATCAAGAGACACAACACTCGTGCTTCAAAGCTTTGAGTGATAAACAACCCTTACAACCAAATCCTACTCCAAGTCACTTATCAAGTGATAATTGCTTGGCTCACAGTAATTACTAAAACTATCACAACTACAAAATGCCTTATTGATCTTCTCTAAAAGCGCTGCACACCATTAGGATTCGTGAGAAATATATATGCAGTCTATTCTTCATTTTGGGCTTCCATAAAAGTAGCTAGGGTTAACCAAAGTTAACCTAAAGACTTTGTCTTGGGCTTTCATCATAACAGATTAGGGTTAAGCAAGGTTAACCTAATATCCACGTGAGCATCTGATCTAGTCAATATACTTCAACTCAGAATAGCACACCAGATTCCTGAAAATTCTCAGGAACAATAAATCTGCACAACAACTTGATCAGTACAGGATGTCTTAACATTGGTTATGACATCATGTATCCTGCTCACAGATTTTGGTAGAATTCAGTACATATTATCATAGCTTAATCATCATGATATTCACTCATACTAAGTTATTCCTGTAGAACATTCCTTCTGCAGAATTTGTCTTTATCCCAGAATGTTATGACATCAGTCATGACATTCGCAAATCTGGTTTTACCAAAAATTAATGCCAACAAGCAAACACTTACAAACTCCCCCTTTGGAATTTTTTTGGCTAAAACCCCTAAACAATCAGAGATTAGAATGCAGAAGCAACATGCAGTAGAACCACAATTACTTCTCCCCCTTTTTAGCCATAAAGAGGCCAAAGGATCTAGTACTTCAAGTTATACAGTCATCAAAAGGAAATCCAAAATACACAGAAACAGAGAGAAGGTATCAAATAGCAGCAGCAAGTTCCAGCATCAATCTTTATAACTCAGCAAACACAGACCTTCAGGTACTGTCATCCCCTGAGGAAGCACTATTTTCAGCAGCATCTTCTGGTGAGCTTCTTGCAGAACCATCATGTTGTTCTTCATCAGCATCCTCTTCCCTCATTTGTTCTTCATTCTCCTCATGTTCCAGACTAGTAATCAGCTCTTCAAGAGTCCTTTTCTTGCATCAATCTCTCTGCAGGTTTCTTTTAGAACAGCTATAACATCAGCTTTCTTGGAATGAGCTTTGACATTTGATGTCTCAACAGATGTCATAACAATGTCAGGGACATGTGTTCCCTGAAACAGCTTATAGTGAAAACTAAGTGCAGGGGCTCTTTTGCACACAGAGTCCTTTTCAACCAGAATATCAGGATACTGATCAATGATTATACCACACAGGAGAGAGGGAAAAGCAATAGGGCCTTTAATAGCACAGCTCTCAGCATGTTTCATTGTTTGATCAAATATGTAGTTGCCATAATCAAAGTTTGTTATGGTTCCAACAACATAGATAAATCTTCCCACACCAGTGGAGATGGTGGATTTGTGGTTGGTGGGAACCCAGTTAGCTGCACCAATTTTGTGCAGTATGGCAAACTTCACACTCAGCTTGCTTGCAGTTAGCTTCCCTTTCAAGGGCCAGTGCTTGACTTGCTTGGTAGTGATGGTTTGACAAACCTGGTTGTCAGTAACTTCAAGCTCAGGCTGAGCATCATCATGCCTCCCTAGGTATTTGTTTATCACAGTAGGAGAGAAATTTACCTTCCTTCCTCTCACATAAACACTCTTAAAATCAGCTGACTTTCCATCAGCACATCCACCAGACAAATTTACTATGAGTTCTTTGACAAGAATCTCATAGCAGTTGGAAAACTTGACCACTGTTTTCATCAGGCCAGCAGCCTTGATGAGATCCATGACTTCCTTACACTCAATAGCACTTCTGTTCAGCTCCCTCTCTAAGGCAATCCTTTTCAGAAACACATACTTCCACCTGCTTGCATTTTCTGGATGGTGAAAGGAGATGTTGTCAATGGCAACCTCAGAAACCTTAGGTAGTTTTCTAGAAGAGGGTTTCTTCCTGAGAGGAATGTCTGGAACATTACTCTCAACATCAAAATCAAAGTATGATTCCTCATCAGATTCAGAGGGTTCAGGAGCCTTTCTTTTCTTGGCTATAGGTTGTCTCAAGGGTTTTGAGAGACTACCAACAGATACCCTAGCTTTTACCTTACCTTCCCTTTGGAAGTTCCAGCCTTTTGATCCTTCTCAGCTTCTTCTCTAGCCTTGTTCTCAGGCCTAGCTTTCTCATGAACAACTTCAGTAGCCTTCTCTTTGGAGGGGCTTTGGGCAGCACTCTGCTTTTCTTTTCTACTCATCATCCTTCTTGCTATGCTAGGATTGACATTAGAAATTAAATCATTGTCAGAAAATTCTTTATCAACATCAATGACAGGAGGTTCAACAGCCTTGTCAGTAGGGGTCTGGTGATCATCAGGTTTCTCTGGAGATTTCTCAATGTTGTCATCAGGTGTCTCAAAATTCTGAGTGACATTGGGATCACTTTCTAAATTAGGGCTAGCAGTTTCTTGGTTCAATGGTACAGATACACCAGGAATAGAGTGATTCTCATTAAGAATCCTAGTGACTAGTCTGGCAATAGCTTGATGCACATTAGCAGAACCTTCCCTATTAGCTATCTCTGGAGGAACAGAGGATGATGGTTGAGAAGATTTACCAGAGGGAGAAGCTTGTGATCTTCTTGCATGTCTGGTTCGCAGCTTCTTGACCTTAGTAGGATCAGCTGCCATTGCATGAAGTGGAGTTACCTCAAGAACATCAGCATCCATGGGGTTTAAGTTTGCCCTAGGTTCGGTGTCAGTGGGTGAGGAAGATGCAGTTGCCTTTGATGAAGATGATGACACAGATTGTTGAGACATCTTGAGAGATTGAGAATACAAGTGACAGCGAGTGTGAAATTTTATTTTGAGGGAATGGAGAGTGATGCAGCAAACTGAGAAGAGGGAGATATAAATATGTCCATTCCTCTTCTTAAACTTTTGGAAAGAAAGAGGGAAACAAATGATTAGCCCAATCAGAATAAACTTGATTAAAATATCTCTTTCAAACCTTGTATTAAGCAAAATTAATTGCTACATCTCTTCATATTGGCAAATACCCAGCTTGCCCCTTAAATTCTCAAACTGACTAGCATCAAGTGCCTTGGTAAAAATATCATCCAGTTGTAGTTCAGTGGCAACATGTTCCATCTTAATCACCTTCTCCTCCACAAGATCTCTGATGAAGTGATGTCTAATGTCAATATGCTTAGTCCTGTTGTGCTGTATAGGATTCTTGGATATGTTAATAGTACTCAAATTGTCACAGTACAATGTCATGACATCTTGTGTGACATTATACTCAGTCAACATCTATTTCATCCAGATCATTTGAGAACAACTGCTACCAGCTGCTATGTATTCAGCTTCAGCAGTAGATAGAGACACACAGTTTTGTTTCTTGCTGAACCAAGAAACAAGATTATTCCCAAAAAGAAGCATCCTCCAGAGGTGCTCTTTTTATCATCAGCACTACCAGCCTAATCAGCATCACAATAACCAGACAGAATTGGTTCACATCCATGAGAGTACAGCATGCCATAATTGTAAGTTCCACTCACATACTTCAGAATTCTTTTCACCTGGTTGATGTGACTTAC
Organism: Vicia faba; assembly: GCA_948472305.1. Lineage (NCBI taxonomy): Eukaryota > Viridiplantae > Streptophyta > Magnoliopsida > Fabales > Fabaceae > Vicia > Vicia faba. The sequence continues at coordinate 35,370 of CATIWC010000784.1, read as the reverse complement.
TTTGGGTTCAGCCTGGTATCTTGCACATACTCCAACTGCAAAGGCAATGTCAGGTCTGCTGGCTGTTAAGTATAGCAGACTTCCTATCATGCTTTTGTACAAGCTTTGATCCAAATTTGCCTCACTTGTGTCTTTGGCCAACTTTAAATGAGTAGGTGCAGGAGTCCTTTTATGACTGGTATTCTCCATCCCAAACTTCTTGACAATATTCTTTGCATACTTGCTTTGAGACAGAAAAATTGAGTCTTCCATCTGTGTGACTTGTAGTCCAAGAAAGTAGGTCAATTCTCCCATGAGGCTCATTTCAAATTCAGCTTGCATCTGGTTAGCAAAATGTTTAACCATTTTATCTGACATTCCTCCAAACACTATGTCATCAACATAAATTTGAGCCACCATTATCTTTCCTCCTTCATCCTTGACAAAAAGAGTTTTATCCAAACCTCCTTTCATGTATCCTTTGTCAGTGAGGAACTTTGTCAACCTTTCATACCAAGCTCTAGGAGCTTGTTTCAGACCATATAATGCTTTCCTCAATTTGTAGACATGATCAGGACAGTTTGGATCCATAAATCCTTTAGGCTGTTCCACATACACTTCCTTATTTAAGTACCCATTTAGGAAGGCACTCTTCACATCCATATGAAACAACTTGAACTTAAGGAGACAGGCAACTCCCAAGAGAAGCCTGATTGATTCCAGTCTGGCTACAGGAGCAAAATTCTCATCAAAATCAACCCTTCAACTTGAGTGTATCCTTGAGCAAAAAGCCTTGCCTTATTCCTGGTGACAACTCCTTCAGCATCTGACTTGTTCTTGTAGATCCACTTTGTGCCAATGATGTTTGTTCCTTCTGGTCTAGGAAATAACTCTCATACTTCATGTTGCTTGAACTGGTTCAATTCATCTTGCATTGCTCCAATCCAGTATTCATCAGTCAAAGCCTCTTTAACATTTTTTGGTTCAATCTTAGACACAAAACAAGAGTTTGTGATGATTTCTCTAGATCTTGTAGTGACTCCACTGTTAGGATCTCCTATGATGAGTTCCTTAGGATGATCTTTCTGAATTCTGATGGAAGGATCTTTGTTAGCTTCCTTTGATTCAGACTCTGATGGAGTAGGATTAGGCACATCATCCTTTTTAGACACTTGTGTTGAAGTCTCAAAGAATGTCTCAACATCATATGGGACATTTGTTTCCTCATGGTGATCATCAACTATGACATTTATAGACTCCATCATAACTTTGGTCCTGGAATTGAACACCCTATATGCTCTGCTGTTGGTAGAGTATCCTAGGAATATTCCTTCATCACTTTTAGGGTCCATCTTTCTCCTTTGTTCACGATCTGTCAGAATATAACATTTTCTCCCAAAGACATGGAAGTACTTCACTGTAGGCTTTCTTCCTTTCCATAGTTCATAAAGGGTGGATGATGTTCCCTTTCTCAAGGTGACCCTGTTGTGGACATAACAGACTGTATTCATAGCTTCAGCCCAAAAATGAATAGGAAGCTTCTTGGCATGTATCATTGCTCTGGAAGATTCTTGTATAGTCTTGTTTTTCCTTTCCACAACTCCATTTTGTTGAGGAGTTATAGGTGAAGAGAACTCATGATAGATTCCTTATGAGGAACAAAACTCATCAAACTTACTATTTTCAAATTCCTTACCATGATCACTTCTGATTCTGACAATGCATCCTTCTTTTTCTCTTTGAATTCTTTTGCACAATTCCTTAAATACATCAAATACATCAGACTTTTCCCTAATGAAGTTTATCCAGGTGAATCTGGAAAAATCATCCACAACAACATAGGCATATCTCTTTCCACAAAGACTTTCCACCTGTATGGGACCCATCAGATCCATATGTAGAAGTTCTAGAACCTTAGAGGTGGTCAGATGTCTTGTCTTTGGATGTGACATTCTAGTTTGCTTTCCAACCTGACATTCACCACAGACTCTCCCTTCATCAATCTGAAGCCTTGGAATCCCTTTGACAGCCTCCATGGATATGATCTTTTTCATCCCTCTAAGATGTAAATGAACAAGTTTTTGGTGCCACAATTTCACTTCCTTTTCTTCTTTGGCTATAGAGCACACAAAAGAGTAGTTAGTGTTCTCAGACTCCCATAAGTAACAGTTGTCTTTTGATCTGACTCCTCTCATTACAACTTCTTGTTTTTCATTAGTTACAAGACATTCAGACTTGGTGAAGTTGACCTTGAATCCTAGATCACATAATTGACTGATACTTATGAGATTAGCAGTCAAACCATTTACCAGCAACACTTCATTTAGGTTTGGAACTCCAGGGCAGTCCAAGTTTCCAACTCCTTTGATTTCTCCTCTAGCACCATCTCCAAAAGTAACATAACTAGTAGTATGAGGTTTGACATCACTCAACAGATTCTTGATTCCAGTCATGTGTTTAGAGCATCCATTGTCAAAGTACCAGTCTTCCTTGGCATAAAATCTAAGGAAGGTGTGAGCTATCAGGGCTGCAGTCTTTTTCTTCCACTGTTGAGTATATGGTGCCTTGTTAGTCTTAGGTTTGACATATGGGGTCTGATTAGGATATCCATATAATCTGAAGCAGAATGGCTTTATGTGACCAAACCTCCCACAATAATGACATCTCCATCTTTGATACTTTTTCTTCATATTTCTCTGTTCTTGATGTTGAGTCCTATGTTGTGACAGTTGCTTTGACATTTGTTTATCAGGCCAGGTCTTCTTCTTGTCAACAGCAGATTTCTTTGCAGCCACAAATCCTAGACCAGACATGTTTCCTGCATTTTGTCCAGCCTGAAGGATTTCTTCCAACTTGTCAGTTCCAGTTGTTAACATCTTGACAGACTTAGTCATCTGATCAAGTTTGGAGTTCAACATTAGAACTTCACCTTTGAGATGGCTTATAGTAGCAGTGTCTGCCTTCTTCTCAGCCTCCAACTTACTATGAGCTTTTTCTGTTTCTCATTTTGCTGACAGACTTCAGCACTTCTGATACATAGCTTCTTGTAGGAGTCAGCAAGTTCTTCAAATGTCACTTCCTCATCACTAGAATCATTATCAGAGTTACAAACACCAGATAGTGCAGTAACTAGTTTAGCAGATTCTTCTTCAGAGTCACTTTCTGAGTCACCATCAGACCAAGTAACAGACATTCCTTTCTTTTATTTCTTTAGAAAGGTAGGACATTCAGCTCGAATGTGCCCATATCCTTCACATCCATGGCATTGGATTCCTCTGCTTTGATTTCCCTTTTCTTTAGACTTAGTTCTTCTACTGGAGTCATAGGATCTGCTAATGTCAGAGGAAATGTTCTTGACATTTGACCTTGACTTTGGGTCCATTCTTTTGATGAGTTTGTTGAACTGCCTTCCAAGCATAGCTATAGCTTCTGATATATTCTCTTCATCACTCTCCTTGCTTTCATCTTCAGTATTGGATACAAGGGCTATGCTCTTGTTTTTCTTGTCAACATTGTCACTGATCCCCATCTCAAATGTCTGAAGTGACCCAATGAGTTCATCAACCTTCAAGTTGCAGATATCCTGAGCTTCCTCTATAGCAATCACTTTCATTGCAAACCTTTTAGGCAAGGATCTGAGAATCTTTCTCACCAGCTTTTCTTCTAACATCTTTTCTCACAATGCTTCTAAGGTGTTGGCAATTTCCAAGATGTTCATGTGAAACTCATGAATGGTCTCATCTTCCTTCATCCTTAGATTCTCAAATTTGGTAGTGAGCATCTGAAGTCTTGACATTTTTACTTTGGATGTACCCTCATGGGTGGTTTTGAGAGTGTCCCAAACATCCTTGGCCAGTTCACATTGATGTACTAGTCTGAATATGTTTCTATCAATTACATTGAACAGGGAATTCAATGCTTTAGAGTTACCCAGGTCTAACTCTTCTTCTTCTTTGCTCCATTCTTCCTCAGGTTTCAGACTAGTCGTCCCATCTTTCCCAGTTATGGTGGGATGGTTCCATCCTTTGTCAGCAGCTCTCCAAGCTTTATTGTCCAGTGACTTCAAGAAGGCAATAATACAAGGTTTCCAGTAGTCATAGTTTGATCCATCCATAATAGGTGGTCTGTTCCCAAATCCTCCTTCCTTGTCCATAGTGCCAGAAAATAATATCCCTAGATCTCACCCAGAAAGACAGGCAGGGTGCCTGCTCTGATGCCAATTGAAATTCTGGCAACAAATACTTAATGTCACAGTGAATGTTATGACACCGTATCTGACAAATTGTACACAAACCAAACAGTAATTTAAAAGACAGTAAAGAACACAATCAATTGTTAACCCAGTTCAGTGTATAACAACACCTACATCTGGGGGCTACCAAGCCAGGGAGGAAATTCACTATAAGAGGTATTAATTTAGGAATAAACCAACCAGTTTATCTCCTTCACTTAAGACCTACCCAATGCAACTTCAATCTAAGTCCTGCTTAAACCTGAGTTCCTACTCACTCCCCCTCAATCACAGCAGTGATACTAATCTACTGATTAATAAGATTATGAAGACAGTCTTCAATACACACGCTTGATTTTGCTTCAAAGCTTTAATCAAGAGACACAACACTCGTTCTTCAAAGCTTTGAGTGATAAACAACCCTTACAACCAAATCCTACTCCAAGTCACTTATCAAGTGATAATTGCTTGGCTCACAGTAATTACTAAAACTATCATAACTACAAAATGCCTTATTGATCTTCTCTAAAAGCGCTGCACACCATTAGGATTCGTGAGAAATATATATGCAGTCTATTCTTCATTTTGGGCTTCCATAAAAGTAGCTAGGGTTAACCAAAGTTAACCTAAAGACTTGGTCTTGGGCTTTCATCATAACAGATTAGGGTTAAGCAAGGTTAACCTAATATCCACGTGAGCATCTGATCTAGTCAATATACTTCAACTCAGAATAGCACACCAGATTCCTGAAAATTCTCAGGAATAATAAATCTGCACAACAACTTGATCAGTACAGGATGTCTTAACATTGGTTATGACATCATGTATCCTGCTCACTGATTTTGGTAGAATTTAGTACATATGATCATAGCTTAATCATCATGATATTCACTCATACTGAGTTGTTCCTATAGAACATTCCTTCTGCAGAATTTGTCTTTATCCCAGAATGTTATGACATCAGTCATGACATTCGCAAATCTGGTTTTACCAAAAATTAATGCCAACAAGCAAACACTTACAGCTTTTAACTGAGAATAATAACTTGACACACAATCAACTATTTTCTTAAAAGCTTATGAGTGACGGGCAAGTAAAATGAACAATCAGTCTACCTCAATGTATCAAAAGATACATGGGTGACACACAAAAACAAACAAAGCACCTAAAGTACTCTCAAAATCATAAACCCTTATATTATGCACCCACGGTTTTTAATGTGAATCCTTACTTATTTTAGGTTTAGAAAGTCTTTATATATAGACTCTTACAGTATGGACTTGGACTCTTTAATCAAATCCAATCTTCTAATTTTAAATCAGCTGCAAGATCTTCTACAAAAATAGGAACAATTTTTCAAAGTTTCCTAAAACCTATGGAAAATTTCTATCAATTTTGATGAACAAGATTGTTATTGATACACAATAACAATGAAATAAAGAATTGAGGTTTAACAAAATTGGGAAGATGATGATGACTTTCTGCCGAATTTCTCTCTGCCCTCTGTGGAAAAGTATTATTCATTTTGCAACTACAAAATTCTGTGAATATAAGTTATGAGTGATTACAAAAATAGGTGTTACTCCCTTTATTTATAATGAGCTTGCTTGCTCCCTAAGCCAAAGTCCATGACTATAAAATCCCAAAATAACTATTTAAACCTAAGTCGAAATCCTATAGGAAGCAACCTACTTCGATACATACAACTCGACACACACTAGGCTAAGTTCGACATACCCTTGTTCTGTCGAGCAATATGCTACTTGAACACAAGGGATTATAATCTCAACCGTACATGCCATTATCACACCAAATTAAATCAACATTGATAAGTCAAATCACAACAAACATATACAGATTTCAAAGAAAGACTTTTTTCTCTAAATATGAAATCCAACTATATATCCAAAGTTGATACTCAAGTATATATATCCAACTATATATATATATATACTATTATAATGATTTTTGGAAAATAAAAATATTTTATTTTAATTGCTATAATGGTTGAAATTGCTTCCGAACCAACAATAGTAAAGCAACATTAATTAAAATTTTAACAGAATACTACTTTTCCATGGATTGAAAGTCAATAACTTATAAACAATAACAGTTACTGTTATGGACTGGCCCGACAACTAGAATGGGCCCAGTCTAAGACATTTCCTTTGGTACGGCCCACACAACCTTGACCCGATTTTCCTGCTATTTGTTGGGCAATGTCAGATGTTTGCCCTTACGAACTAGTACTGGCATGGGATGGTCGACGAGCATCCTCTTAGCCTGCTCAATATCAATGTCGTGCGGGCAACCAGGAATCGACCAGAGGGATGCCCGTAACTAACCCCCCTCCTAGGGACCAACAGCTAGTTACGAGCACATCTGCCTGGTTTGACCAAGTCCTGGCAGTTACCTGATTTCACGAACCCATATATCTAAGCGGGAAATCAGGAACCAATGGTCACGTGCCAGGGGCATTATATAAATCCTCACACCTGTGAGGGCCAGGTATCCAATATTCACTACTCACTACCTGACATTTTGTTTGTACCTCTCTGTTCCCACTCTTACTTGATCGTCAGAGTGCCTTACAGGTACAAACCCCTTTTCTCCCCAGCTTACAGCCCGACTGCAGATCATCCTCCGGCCACTCTTCAGATTCTGATCAACCGGCAAGATCAGTGGCGCCGTCTGTGGGAAACTGCTATCCCCATCTTTCTTCCCTCGGAACTTAAGATCAAAATAACTTTTTCAAGATTTGTCTCTCTAATCATGGCCGACAATTATGATCTTCACATGTCCGGAAAGACCATTCTTTCCCCTGCTCGCAAAACTGACGGAAGCCGAGAACACCCTCACCTCGAGGACAACCTGGGCTTCGAGACGGACAAACCGTGTCTCCAGATTCCATTGATGCTCAGCGCGGTGACAACCAATTCTTGGACAAGGGGAACTCCAAGAATCTTGCTGAGGAACTGCCATAAGTCATGCAACCAGTTCCTATCCCTCTCAACACCGACCCGGCCATGGCAGCATTGATCGTTTCTATCAATCATACAAACACCCTCATCCTACAACAAAATGAAAGGATAGGGGTATGGGAGAACAGGAGATCAAGATCTCCTCCTCGGAGAACCCGGCAACGAAACTCCCCCAGTGCATCGCCACCCAGGCGTGGCCTACCGCTCAGAAAGGAGAGACACGAAGTTTCTTTCTTCAAGAAACACAATCACACTCCTCCTCCCAGAGATCAAGACTCTCATTCGTTCAAGAAGAGGAAGGACAATAGGCAAATCGACCGAGCTCGACTTCCTTCTCCCGAGCCAAAGCAGAAACGAAGGAGCCTCTCCCCTTTATGGGACCGTGACGATCGACGGGGGAGAAACTATCACTCTCCTTCTCCATCTCCCGTCGATAGTGAGGATGATGAGCCCCGTGGCCCACTATCGAGAGAGATTACTGAAGCTCCACTTTCTGTCGGCCTAGAGAAGACGCCCACCTTGGGAACCTACGATGGAACAACAGACCCTGATGATCACATCGAGAACATCGATGCACTCCTCGACTACCGAGGGGTTAGAGGAGCTATCAAATACAGACTCTTTCCAACCACTCTCGGGAAGGGGGCGATGGCATGGTACAAGAGTCTCCCCGATGAATTTATCACCTCATAGAAACAACTTGAGAGGATATTTTCGAGGAATTTCACCGCCTCCCGTCTACACCCTAAATTAGAAGCTTTGCTCGAAGTGATCATACAAGGCAGGGAAGAGTCTTTGCAAGCATATATTGAACGCTTTAACAAAGAGGCAGTCAAAGTCCCGACAACGAACAATATGAGGAAATACCTCCTCGAGCGCAGGCTCCGTCCCTGCAACAACTTTTCCAAGGTTGTGGGAATAGAAACACCAGCCATGCCCGATGCCCTTCTCCTAAAGGCCCAGGTGTACATATAGTACAAGGAGAAGGAAGCGACCAACAACGCTCGGGAATCTAGGAACAGAGAGAGTGCCAAACCCTCAAAGAATGATGAACCCTCGACATATTATCGGGGAGAGAAGAAACCGGAAGACAATCCCCGTGACCCCTAAGACTAAAAGGGGCCAGCTGGTCGTTTCCACGACTACACCCCTATGACAACCTCAAGAGAGCGTATTCTTTATGAATGCGCTAATTCTGAATTCAAGCAAGCCGAGGTGCACTTCCCCCGATAAACACCGTCCAAGCCAGGAACCGACAAGAGCAAGTATTGCAGGTTCCACAAGAGTCACTGTCACAACACATAGGATTACATTCATCTCAAGGATGCAATCGAAATACTGATCAGAGACGAGCACCTTAAGCAGTATAAAAAGAAGGAGGGTGCCCATGATGAAGCACCAGAAACCAAGAGCGTTGAAGAAGGGAAGAAATCCCCCAACCTCGACCTCATTTCAGTCGCGATGAGCATCTCGCAGCCGGAAGACTTCTACTTTTTGGGCATGGAGAGCCCCCCCCCCCCCCCCCCCCCCCTTGTACTTCTCCTCCCACAGTCCGTGGGAATCCTTCCCTGCAACCATGGTCATCTCCAGCGAAGGGTTCAACAAGCACACAGTTGGATCGGTGAAAAGGAGGTTCGACCAACTCATATATGGACGCCACGCCCAATAAATTCCGAGGAGGCTCTGACCCCCTCGCCTTATACAGGGAAGAGTTATTGGGCGGGGCTCCGAATTCGAGCATCCCACTACTCGTGAGAGCTCGGATGGCTAACTTTGACGTATGTCTCATTCTGGTCAACCAAGGCAGTTAAGTGGACATTATGTATGCCCAGCTATTCACCACCCTACAGCTGAACGAGAGCCACCTAACCCCGTACGTGGGATCAGATCTTCAGGGTTTCAACGGGGCCAACACGAAGCCCTGGGGATATGTAAAGCTGATCGTCACATTCAGGAGGGGTAATGGCCAGAGCCATCAAGACCCAATTCTTGGTGGTAGTTTGCCTGTCCCTCTACCATTGAATCTTCGGGAGACCCACTCTCGCCAAACTCATCGCGGTCCCTTCTACCGTTCATCTCAAGATGAAGTATTACACTGCTGAGGGTCTGATCGCCACCCTCCATGGGGACATTTAAGCTGCCAAAATATGCTTCGAAGCTTATGCCAAAGGCCTCAGTTCCATCAACTCCCAACCTCGAAAGACCACTAGAGCCACACTGCCTTCCAGTTCCGAGGAGGTCAAGCCACTACTGAGGGTTGATACCATTGACCTCGATTGTCGCTTCTCCGTGGAGGATCGCGTCGAGCAAATGAGGAATGGGGAAGGAGAAGATGGTCGAAGACGAAGGATCAACCTCCTCTATTGATCACAACAAACTCTCAAGTCATAAATGGCCCATCCAGGACAGCGACTTCGAGCTAGTTCCTCTCAGAGAAGGCCCCGCCAGGGGAGTGAAAATCGGAGCAGACCTCCCCAACCTGGCGAAAAGGCAACTGAAAGCTTGCCTAAGGGAAAATACTAATATATTCGACTGGAGTGCGGCCGAGATGCCCGATTTAGACTCTGAGGTCACATGCCATCACCTGACCATTAATCCCAACATCAAGGTGGTCACGCAACCTAGAAGAAAGCAGTCGACCGAGAAAGCAAAGGCTGCAGAACTAGCTGTAAAAGACCTCCTAGAGGCACATTTTATTTATGAAGCCCAGTACACAACCTGGCTCTCAAATGTAGTCCTCATTAAAAAATCTAATGGAAAATGGCGCATGTGTGTTGACTATACTGATCTCAATTGGGCTTGCCCGAAAGATGCTTATCCCCTCCCCAATATTGACAAACTAGTCGACAATTCTGCTAGATTTAAATTGCTATCTTTCATGGACGTGTACTCTGGTTACAACCAGATACCCATGGCAAAAATAGATAAAAAAATATACCACTTTCATGACCGAGTCGGGCAATTATTACTACAACTTGATTACCTTCGGCCTAAAAAACACGGGTGCTACTTACCAGCGCATGATGAACAAAGTCTTTCGTAATGAAATAGGCGACATGCTCGAAGTCTATATAGACAACATGATCGTCAAGTGCACCGAAGAGGTCAACCATGCCGCCCACTTGAAAAAGGTATTCGAGCAAGCTCAGAAATGCCGGATGTGATTCAACCTGGAAAAATGCACCTTCGGCATACGAGCAGGAAAGTTCCTCGGATTCTATTTAATGGAACGAGGCATCGAGGCAAACCCCGACAAATGTCGGGAATTTTCCGAATTTTTGATGCCCACCTCGATGAAATCCATCCAAATCTTGAATGGCATGCTCACTTCATTTTCTTGATTCATGGTAAAGTTCGCCCAGTACGCGCTTCCCCTATTCAAGCTACTGCGCAAGGAAGCCACCTTCGAGTGGACGCCCGAATGCGAACAAGCCCTCGTTCATTTAAAAAGAGAGCTCTCGCATCCGCCCGTCCTATCTCGGCCTGGGAAAGACGAGGTCCTCTACCTTTATCTGGTCGTCGCCTCTGAGGCAATAAGCGCGACGCTGATAAGGGATACCCCAGAAAGACAAATGCCAATTTACTTCACAAGTAAGGCCCTGCAAGGCCCGGAAGCAAGATACCAACAAATCTAAAAAGCAGCTCTGGCCCTCGTTAACGCATCGAAGAGACTAAGACACTACTTCCTAGCCCACACCATAGTGGTCCGGACGGATTAACCAATAAGCAACTGCTCGGAAGACCAGACATGGTCGATGATAAGTGCAAAAGTGTATTTATTTTGGATATACTTTTTGTTGTACTTATCGAATCTTTATTGTTAATATCGTTGAATAAACCCGACCTTTATGTAAATATGTTTAGTTTGTGTGTAATGCATTTTCTTGTATAAAGTGTATCGTTTGATAATTTTGTATTTACTTTGTAGGTATTTGAGAATTGTTGGAGAAATAGGAATAAATATCCAAGATGCATTTTTGGATCAATAAAGGAATAAGGCCAAGATTGGAGCCAAAATAAGTTATGCAGAAAAAGTAACAAAATTTGTTTTCCTGTCATGCATCGTCGGGCGAAATTTTGAAGACTAATTTTGATGAATTCCCTGCCTTGCTTCGCTACTCTGCGTCGCCAGGCGAAAATAAGGAGAGTCATTGGGCGATGAATTTTGATCGTCGGGTGATGGAAGATATTTGTTTCAGTTGAGGGCATGGCGTAGTCTGGGCCTTGTATATAGGAACCGTCGCAAGGCAATGCTTTTATGTCATCGGGCGACGCGTGCGGATCAGAATTTTGTTATATCTTTCATTTTGTTTCATTTGTTTGGTGTTGGTTTTGGGAGAGATTTTTGTTCTCTCAACTCCATCCACCTCATTTTTGTAGTGGATTAACTTAGATAACAACACTAGGGCTTTGCTTTTGGATGATTGGAGGTGGACTTCTCATTGACCGGCGCTGACAAATCGGAAGATTTGTGGTTTATCTCTTCTCCTCTCCATGTATTTCTATTTTATTGGGTTTTGTACATGTATTTTAATCTGAACTTATGCATATTCGTCGCCCATGGCATTATATTAAACTTGCTTTATTATTCTGTAGATTGTTATCCTGGATTTTTGCTCTGTGCTATAGATTTGAGTTGTTATAGACATATACTACTTAGATTCTTATCTAGGATGATTATCTGTTAGTTTCTGAACTCTAGAGATAGATTTATAGCTGACATCTACTTGGGTATCAGAGCTTAATACCTATGTGTGGTTGTGATGTACTGAGAGATCGTCAATGCAATTACATAGTTGTCTTCTGTGTTGTTAAGGAGGTAGAGAGATCATTTCCTTGATGATACAATCGGTCTTTCAATTTGGGTTAGAAATGACTTAGGTTGTGAGTGATACGTAGTGACATTTATGAGTGTTGTTAGGTTGAATGCAATTGGTCGATAGATTTAAGTCTGTGATGAGTAGATTATACACAGGCTTGATAAGTTCTTCCTTAGTTTTTACTTTTGTTTACATTTATTTTCTGTTGATAACATTTTCTTTACAAACCCATTTAATCTCCAAACTCATTAACGAGAGATTTTTCAAACGAAAATTTAATAACCAATCTCTGTGGATACGATAAAATCCCGGATAAATATTTCTAAAACTTTTGTTGCTTGCTGCTACACCGCTTCTGACAGTCGGCAAAATGTTGAAATAGTCCCTGGAACTCTCTAAATTCGATATCCAATACGAGAGCAGGAAAGCAAGGCTCAGGCCTTGGCCGACTTCGTGGCAGAAATGACCTCGCCCGTAAACCCCGACGGATCGCGTCATTGAACGATCTTCGTCAACGACGCCTCTAGTTCGACCAGAAGCGGTGTGGGCATCATACTGGAAAATGAGGAAGGGGCCCTAACCGAAGTCTCCTTCGCCCTGTCTTTTCCAACCTCCAACAATCAGGCCAAATATGAGGCATTCCTCGCAGGTTTACGACTGGCCGAAGATCTGGGAGTCGAGGAAGTGAAAATCTTCATCGACTCTTAGTTAGTTGCCTCTCAAGTCCGAGGCGAATACCAGGTCAAAAACGACCAACTCGCCGAATATTGGGCCATGGTCCAGGAGACGAAAAAAATTTAAATCTGTGGACGTCCAACACGTTCCCCGCGAGCATAATGCCCGCGCGAATATCTTATCCAAGTTAGCAAGCACAAAGAGAAAGGGAGGAAATAAATTTATGATACAGGAGATACTCCCTCGACCAAGCACCCAGAAGTCATCTTCCACCCTAGAAGTATTCGCCATCGGGGACAGCGATTGCTGGATGACCCCTGTACACGACCACCTCACTAAGGGCAAACTCCCCGACGACCCAAAAGAAACGACCATTGTTAGGAGGAGGTCTTGCTCATACGTCTTGGTCGAAGGAAAACTTTTCAGAAGAGGATTTTCCATTTCACTTCTCAAGTGTGTCGACCGAAGCAGAGCGGAGCGCGTATTGCTCGAAATCTACGAAGGCATCAGCGACCAACATCTGGGCGGGAGATCCCTCACGAGGAAAGCCTTGTGGGCAGGATACTACTGGCCCACCATGCAGCATGATGAAAAGGAGCACGTAAAGAGATGCGATAAATGCCAACGACATGAAGACATGCATTTAGCTCCTCCTAACGAGCTTAAATCCCTCTCCTCTCTCTGGCCCTTTGCCTGGTGGGCACTAGACCTCCTCGGCCCGTTCGTGGTCGGAACCAATCAGAATAAATACCTAATTGTAACGGTCGACTACTTCACCAAGTGGATAGAAGCCGAAGCTTTGGCCAAGATCACCGCCCAAAACATCCTCCGCTTCTACAAAAGAAATATCCTCGCTCATTTTTGCATCCCACAAGCGATAGTCACCGATAATGGAACCCAGTTCACGGACAACACCTTTCAAGAATTCATCGCCAAACCTGGCACAACCCAACATTTCGCCTCCATCGGGCACCCCCAAACAAACGGCCAAGCCAAATCTGCAAACAGAGTAATACTCAGAGGCCTCAAGCGAAGGTTGAACGAAACCAAGAAACGATGGGTCGAGGAGTTGCACAATATGCTCTAGGCATATCGAATGACCGCACATTCGTCTACCAGGGAGACTCCATTCCGACTAGCATACGAGACAGAGGTTGTCATCCCCGTAGCAATTGAGGAACCTTCCAGGCGAACCAAAGCACCTCCCGGCGAGGAGATGAATGACGTCACCCTCCGAGAAGAACTGGATCTGGTGGAAGAAATTAGAACAGGAGTGGCCCTACGAGAGGCCTCACTCAAACAAAAAATAGACATGCGCTATGAAACCAAGGTCATGCGACGAGAGTTCGAAGTCGACAACTCTGTCTTGAAGAGAAATCACAAAGAATCTCGTGAGGGCAAGCTCGCAGTGAACTGGGAAGGTCCTTATCGCGTCTACACAAAAACGAGGATCAGAGCGTACTACTTGGAAAAATTGAACAGCTCGTTCGATCGTGGAACGCTGAAAAGCTGAAACAATATTACAGTTAGAAACACTGAGCATTCGGCGAGTTTGGTCAATGAGACAGACTCACCCAGGCCCGACCACGCGTGCATGCCTAGGAACGAGCATAGCACCCAGAGTATTTGGAAGGGGCGAGGCTTCGCTCTGTTGACAAGCGCACCCTCAGTCTGACATGGATAACTCGATCGAGCTCCATAGTCTTTGTGCCACGATGGTAGAACGCCCGACTAGGGACGGGAAGTTCACGCCACCAAACCCGTGTCCCTCGAAACGAGACCTGAGTTCCGGCCCTTGCCCGATATTTACCCTGGCTGTTTGATCAGTTTCCCCACATCGACGAACATACAAAATGAGCATATCCCAGCCATGAACTCTTGGCAAAATATAAAACATCCTGAACGGGCTAGTTTGTCAATATGCATGCAAAAAACACAAATTAAATATTCGAAACAAATGACCAATGGCCAAAATTTAAATAAAACGACCACTTGGGCCGATATTGTACGAATATTACATAAACAGACAATAGCCTAGGAAAACAAATACTACGAAAATGGCACGTAGGCCGAAATAAACATGCAATTATCCTTCCATTTCCCCTCCGAAAATGGGCGATAGTTGGACAAGACCCTCGGTCGGTTGAGCAACGATATCCCTTAGATAATTAGGAACCAAAATCTGGCTGTTGGCCATATAGTAATTGACCCCCATCCCTGATGTGTTAAGCTCGACACCAGGATTTAACACACAAATTTGATTCATGGCGTTCTTGAAACTCCCCTCAGAAGCAGCCTGAGCACCATCCACGACCAACTGGAAACATGCGACTAACTCAGCCTGAGTCTTAAGATCTTTAGTGTCCTTCGACTCGTCCTCAGCAGGCGCAATCTCAGTAGTCAAGGATGCAACCTTTTCCTCAAGGCCCTCTCTCACAAGCAAAAGGACCCTGCGCTCCTCAGAAAGCTTCTCAATTCTGCCTTGGACAGCTTCATGGCTTTGTCCTTCTCGACAAAGGTCTTCTCGGTTGCCGCCAGCTTGGCCCGGAGATTCTTCATTTCTGCCTCCTGAGATGAACTCCCCTCAGTGTATGCGACCGCCATCTCCAAGATCCGCATTAAACCACCTGCATCTTGGGCCAGTGTCGCCCTCTTCTCCGGACGACACATTCCCTCGAGAAGGAGAGATTCAGCCCGAGGGAGGCGGAGAGCTGCACCCTCGAAAAAAGACCTTTCCAGCCAACAAGGAGGCAAGTCATACGTCCCCTTCCCTGTTTCTCCGGTCAAGTCAACGCTCCTGTCAACTCGTAGTCTCTTCGCCTTTGAAGAAACGGTACCAGGAGAGAGAGCGATTAGGGCTTGAGCTAAGGATGAGTCGCCCGACCCCGAGACAAGAGTTGGCCCCGCGCCAGCCTGTGCTTCCTTCAAAGCCCTCCTTGCTCGAGCAACAAGAGTCTTGGCTAAATGCTCCTGGGCAGGACTCATGCTCTCTACAAAACAAACAAAAAATAGCATAGTCAGTAAAACGAGGGGTCAAACACACGATAATCACATTCTGCTATTAGGAATATATATACCTAAATATCTAACGGGATCCTCGCTTCTGAGGATCTCCTTGACATTTATGACGCCCGACTCGTACACGGGCTCTCCGTTCTTATCCAGCACTGGCCTACCTCCCTAACCAACTCGCTGAACCTGAGGGATTTGAGCCACGAATGCGGTCAGAGCAGCAAAACTCTCTAGATCCTCGGCTCCGAGCTCCCCCTCTCTCCAAACATAGGAGCCCAATTCCCTGTCAAAGTGCTTCAGCGTCCACTGGAACGAGAATTTATAAATCAGCTTCACAGTGGGCTCCCCCAGCTCGTTTAGATGAGGAGTCCCATCCTCGTTGAGCAACAACGCGGTCCTAAAAACGCTCAACATCACCTTTGTCTAGGAAGGCTGCACCAAGATATACTTGTCCTTAAAATGGTGGACAAACTCCAGATAGGCCTTGAATAACTTCCCATTACCTTGCTTAAGGGAGACCCACCCCCACTTTCCGTCAATCTTACTCCTCTGAATATGAAAGCAGTGAAAAAACAATGGGATGGTGGCCCCTATCTTCATATGGTCGCACACTATCTGGAACGCTTGCACGAATGCAATACCGTTTGGATGCAGTTGAGAAGGAGCCACTCGCAGATGTTGGAAAATGGCCACCTCGAAGTCAGAAAAGGGGAGGCGAAGACCCATTTCTCAAAAGACAATGTCGTACATCGGGATCCACCTCGTGTCATACTTAGAGCAGATTCTGCTATCCTTTCCAGGAATATACAACGACCATTCCTCCGGAACCCCCTCCTCGTGAGTATACACATCACTGAAAACGTCCTCCTCGTGCTCATAAAAATACGACCTCCACTCCTAGGGGTCTTTTGTGACCCAATCCCGAGGGTCCTCCTCGTCTCCAGAGGGAAATAAGCTGCCATGATCCACGAAAGTCTCCCCCACGTCGGGTTCCCCCATCTGCTACCCCATCCGGTTTCGCATTTCCTCGTAGATTTCTAAGATGCTCGACGAGCTACTTGTATCGTTCGAGGAACTCCTGGTAGACTGCGTAGATTCACTTGAAATAATGACCTGAACAGTATCAGCCATGACACCTGAAAAGCAGAGGAAAAATATGAGCTTGTCATCAATGCCAGAACCACCCTTCCACTGCTAAACAAGCAAAAGGACGCTGGGAAACGAGGATCATATCCCCAACTAGAACCCTCACTGAGGTACACTAACGGGCAGGAATTGCAGAAAAGGCCCTGAACCCTCACTGAGGCACTCTAACAGACACGAATTGCAGAAAAAGTACCAAATGAGCCACCTATAACACACCACATAATCCACCAAGGAACCCCACGATGGCTCTGGCAGTTCTACACCACAGAAACGCCATCCACTACCAAGAGTCTCCAACGATCTCCTCCCTAATAGAACCCTAAATCCTAACCGCATGCATCTCTATAAAATAAAAAGCGAAAACACGGAGGCAAACAACGACGGAGGATCAGAAACTTACCAACAGAAGAAGAAAGGATCTTGAACGGAAAGGCTGCGAGCAGAGAAACTAAGCAAACACCGGTGGTCGACTGTCGAGCTAATATGAGCAGTTGAAAGAGAATGCGAAAAATACTAAACGCCATGTTCCTCTTGTATTTATAGTTGAGATAGCCTGCACGTACAAAACACACGCCTAGGGAACCCTAGGGTCGTCGTCAATACACCTTAGCCCTAAACTATCATTGTGCAGCTTCGCCAGCACGCTTCCCAAAACACACTACCTCTCCAAATTCAAAGGTCCTAACGACCAACTCCTCGTCTCCCCGCAAGCAAGGCGTTAACGGGCAACACTCATTTCCCCGTAAGATACGCCCCATCTCGCGAATAGATGTAAAAGTCATCACTCATGCACCCAGAAGCAACGACTTGGGGGATACTGTTCTGGACTGGCCCGACAACTAGAATGGGCCCAGTCTAAGACATTTCCTTTGGTACGACTTGCACATCCTTGACCCGGTTTTCCCGCTACCTGTCGGGCAATGTCAGCTGTTTTCCTTTCTGAACCAGTACTGGCTCGGGATGGTCGACGAGCATCCTCTTAGCCTGTCCGATATCAATGTCGTGTAGGTCACCAGGAATTGACCCGAGGGATGTCCATAACTACCCCCTCCTTGGGACCAACAGCTAGTTACGAGCATATCTGTCCGGTTTGACCAAGTCCTGACAGTTATTTGATTTCACGAACCCGCATATCTAGGCGGGAAATCAGGAACCAATGACCACGTGCCAGGGGTATTATATAAACCCTCACACCTGTAAGGGCCAGGTATCCAATATTCACTACTCACTACCTGATATTTTGTTTGTACCTCTCCGTTCCCACTCTTACTTGATCGTCGGAGTGCCTTGTAGGTACAACCCCATTTTCTCCTCAGCTTACAGCCCGACTGCAGATCATCCTCCGACCACTCTTCAGATTCTGATCAACCGGCAAAATCAGTTACACTATTTCCTTCAACTTGAGTTGAAAGAAATTTCTATAGTATGAAATCAATACATTATTACGAAACTATTCTAATCAAAGAAATTTATATTAACCAAACAACATATAATGAAAATTTTATAAAATAATCGTAAATTATCATAATCACGATGGTTAAGTGAGTTGCCATAAACACACAATCAATAACATATAATTGTTAGTATAACATATAATAGATATATCTGATTAAAATATAAATTTAAATGAAAAAAAAAAATGAAGTTGTTTAAAAAATCATGAAATTGCTTAAAGAAAATAGAGATACATGATGAATTTGTTTATCAGTAACGAATTCATAATGCTAAGGTTCCAAAATTCATACTTCTAAAGTCCAAATTCCTTGAAGTTGGATGAAGATTAATAGATTGAAATTTTTATATTATTGATTCTGAAATGAATTTCATGGAAGATGAACTCCAAGTTTCTGAAATGAAAACTTAAGTATAGATATGGAATCTCAAATTTTCTTATTTGAAATTACAAAAATTAAAACCAATATAATGAATCAAATAAATAAAAAGTCAAATGTATAATGCTATGAAAAAAAAAGACTATTAAATATAATATTTTATTATTAATTTTTTTTATAAATCACTCAATAAAAAAATCACCAATAAATTATAGATCAAAGATATCAACTATTGAATATAAATAATAATATATCAATAACTAAAAATTACACTTATTTATAGAGTGATAAAAACTTCACTTGCATATGCTGAATACCATCGTTAATGTTATACTCTCACAAAGACTAATAGATGTGCTGACTTTGTTACTAAATGTCATACACTTTTCTTTAGTTTTTATTTTCATTAATTCTATTCTTCAGACTTTAAAACTTCTTTTACAAGATGATGTAAAAAAAATAATCCTAATTTACCTTATTAGATTTTATAATTTAATCTCTTTCCACATTTAAAATAAAAAAGAGAATTTTTTAGTCAAAATAAAAAAAGAGCGAAACTCATTCGTGTGGACCAAGTATGGTTCCTTTAAATATCTGTCGTTTCTCAGACATGCAATGTCCCAAACCACGCGCCCTACTCACCAACGTGCCATCAACACCTCTTCCCATTGGTGTTTATCGGCGCGTACACTTCAACACCTACACAAACGAGTATTAAAAATCTTCATCTTTTGAATCTCTCCCTGATCAACGGCTTCATCAAACTGCACCAACACTTTTAATCACAACTTTCAAAATATGTCTTTTTTTTTTTCACTCTCTTTCATAAAATAATAGAGTAAAACCAAAGCATTCATTTTCGTTTTTATATTCAAGCTTCAAATTATTACTGTACTACTACTTAGTTCAAACCCCAAGCTTCAAATCTTGGTACCCTTTTTGGTCTACACTCTCATTACACTCACTCCACTCACTAGAAAAAATCATCACTTCAACTTCAACATTCTCTCTCTTTGAATGCTGCAACTGAAACTATGGAAATCACCATTCTAGCTTCTTCTTTCTTTCTGATCTTCACAACACTTTTCAACATTTCTTCTCTTGCTCTCACTCAAGATGGTAACTAACAACTATGAAACCCCTAACCCTCTTTTATGTTGTGCTATTCTATTTTTGGTATGAAATAATAATTGTATTTAGTACTTTTTTTCTACCCATTTGAGGATTTTGTGTAAAGTTTAAACTTGAAGTGCTTTTTTTTTTCCTTTCAATTTGTTAGGTCAAACACTGTTGGAGATCAAAACTACTTGGAATGATACTAAGAATGTTCTTAGCAACTGGCAAGATTTTGATGAGTCTCCTTGTGCATGGACTGGAATCTCATGTCATCCTGATGATGAACGAAGAGTTCGTTCAATGTATAAAACTGTCTTCAACCGTGGTCTTCCATTGTTGTCTCTTCATTTTTTTCTGAGCTGAATGTGATACTTTGTTTGTCTTGTGTTGTTCAGAAATTTGCCCTATATGCAGCTTGGAGGAATAATATCTCCCAGCATTGGTAAACTCAGTAGATTGCAGAGATTGTAAGTAAAAAATGTGCTTTTCCTATCATTGTGCGTTTGATTTTTTGAGATTCTTGTCATTCTTATTCTGTTTGGTTGTTTGATGATTCAGAGCACTTCATCAGAATGGTTTGCATGGAATCATTCCGGTTGAAATTACCAATTGTACTGAGCTTAGAGCATTGTAAGTGAAAGAAATAGTTCACTATTTTTCTGTCATTTTTCCATGTTTTTCCTAATACAATCATGAATGATTCATTTGACTCTATTGAAAGGTATTTGAGGGCTAATTATTTCCAAGGAGGCTTACCATCAGGCATTGGAAATCTTTCATTTTTGAATATATTGTAAGTCCCTCTCGATCGCATTTGGTCTCTTTTGTAAATTTAGTAATCTGGTTTGAAGTTCAAATGAATGGTTTTTTTGGTTCTCAGGGGCTTTTTTCATTTTCATTTATGATTTTAATGTAAACTTTCAATGTAGGGATGTTTCAAGCAATTCGTTGAAAGGAGCGATACCTTCCACTATCGGTCGTCTCTCACATTTGCAAGTTTTGTAAGTCAATTTAGCATGATGATACTTGGAACATTGATTTTCAGTTATGCTGATCTTCCTTGTTGTGTTAGGAACCTATCCACCAATTTCTTTTCGGGTGAAATCCCTGACATTGGAGTACTAAGCACCTTTCAGAAGAACTCGTACGTAATCTTGCCTTATAAATTCTCGTGGTTTGGTCGTGCAATGTAGCTCTTAGAACAATTAGGATTTGAAATTTTCTGGAAATTTGTAATATGAACAGGTTTATTGGAAATTTAGATCTTTGTGGAAGGCAAATCCAAAAGCCATGTCGAACATCACTTGGATTCCCTGTCGTGATACCGCATGATGCTGTAAGCGATGAAGCTTCAGGCAAGTCATATCCTTGGATTGGTTTCTAAATACTACATCTAATATGACTTACTATATTCTTAACTGATTTCCATGATTAGTTTACATTTGCTTGAAAATTATTTAAATTTATGCAGTCCCTCCAAAAAGATCTTCTTCACATTACTTAAAGGCTGTGCTAATCGGGGCAGTGGCAACCTTGGGCCTTGCACTTATCATAACCCTTACATTACTTTGGATTCGTTCATCATCGAAGAAGGAAAGAGCTGTTAGGAAATACACAGAAGTCAAGAAGCAAGTTGATCCATCAGCAAGTAAGGGCAATGTCTCAATTATTACAAACTCCCCTTAATAGCGAAAATGAATCTGGCTTATTTATAAATTCTAACCTATTATTTTAACAGGTGCTAAACTTATTACGTTCCATGGTGACATGCCATACACATCATCTGAAATCATAGAGAAACTGGAGTCTCTTGATGAGGAGGATATCGTAGGGTCAGGAGGGTTTGGTACTGTTTACCGAATGGTGATGAATGATTGTGGTACATTTGCTGTTAAGAGAATTGACCGAAGCCGTGAAGGGTCTGATCAAGTGTTTGAAAGGGAACTAGAGATCTTAGGGAGCATAAAGCACATAAATTTAGTAAACCTTCGCGGTTACTGCAGGCTTCCTTCTTCAAGGCTCCTTATCTATGATTATTTGGCCTTAGGCAGCTTAGATGATCTCTTGCATGGTATGCTAATGTTTCATTTTATTTGCACTAAACTATTTTGTCTGATAGATTCTCTTAACTTTTCGACAATCCTATTTTCCTCAGAAAATATTGAACGACAACCCTTGAATTGGAATGATCGTCTAAAGATAACCCTTGGTTCTGCCCGCGGTTTGGCATACTTGCACCATGAATGCTCCCCGAAAATTGTGCACCGTGACATAAAATCTAGCAACATCCTTCTTAATGAAAACATGGAGCCTCACATCTCTGATTTTGGTCTTGCAAAGCTCTTAGTCGATGAAGATGCGCATGTTACCACAGTGGTTGCTGGCACGTTTGGCTATTTGGCACCAGGTATGCATTCATTAATTTACAACTATCATTGTTTATGGTATATTATTTCTAGGGTTAAATATGTTTTTGGTCCCTACAAAACTGCCAAATGACTTAGTCCCTATAAAAAAAAAGTCATGTTTTAGTCCCTACAAAATTATTTATGCATGTAGTTTTAGTTCATATAGAAGGACTAAAACGTCATGCAAAAATAACTTTATAAGGACTAAAACGTGACATTTTTTATAGGGACTAGAAGTCAAATTTGAGATATTTGTAGGGATAAAAAACATATTTAACCCTTATTTCTATATTTCAGTAAACAACTAAATGATTTATGGTATTATTATTTATATATCAATCAGAGTATCTACAAAGTGGGAGAGCCACTGAGAAGTCAGATGTATATAGCTTTGGAGTTCTATTACTCGAACTTGTAACCGGAAAGAGGCCTACGGATCCTTCGTTTGTAAAGAGAGGCTTAAATGTTGTTGGTTGGGTAAGCTTTTTTAACTCATTCAATGCAATATTCGTAGCAACACCGAAAGCTTTCATACATAATAATGTATAGAAGTTTTGAATGTTTTTGTTTGTTTTTTTGTAGATGAACACATTATTGAAAGAAAACAGATTGGAAGACGTGGTAGACAGAAGATGCACTGATGCGGATGCTGAGACTCTTGAAGTAATTTTGGAGCTAGCAGCAAGATGCACCGATTCAAATGCAGAAGACCGTCCTTCAATGAACCAAGTATTGCAGTTGCTGGAGCAAGAGGTTATGACCCCTTGCCCAAGTGAATTTTACGAGTCACATTCCGATCACTGATATTGGTTAATGTATGATGAGCTTTTTGAAGGTGTTTCTTCCCCCTAATTATGGTTTGGGTTTGTAGAAAAGTTTTGTACCAAATGTATAACAAGTAACAACCATTTGTGAATAGATTTGTCATTTTTCTCATTGTCACCTTCTGCTGACGCTGGTGGTGCCAAAAGAAGGGACAAAGTGGACTTGGCTTGTAGTTTTTGTATTTGGAATGTTATCCATTCTTGGCATCTTGCTATAGGAAGGAAATGTCATCATTTTCTGATTCAAATTTCACTATGTTTTTTCAGTCTCCAGTTTATTTTTATTGGTTACAACAACAGAAACAATTTTGTGAAACATTATAATGTCAATAAAAATAAGAAAGCAATGTAATACAATTGTTTTACTAAGAAAAAGATACGTTCCTTTAAATGGATTGAGTATAAAAAATAATGCAAATTCAGTTTCGTTGGATTGCAAAAATCTAAATCAACGTGAAATATCTCGTTTATATAGGTCAATCTTGGACCAACAACCCTTTAGTTTAGTTAAGAGTTACCAACTGAGCTACCTCACTCACCCTTGTTTTCCGTTATGATGATATTATTTATATAGTGATTTTGGTTTCCTCCATATATAAGATCCATAGAGACTATTTAAGAAGACTGTTTTCTCTTGAAAGATCTTAATGGTATCCGACAATCAAGCTTAATTGCCTCATTCCGTAAATATAGGAAAAACCTTATTGGAACTCTCATGAACCCATTGCTTATGATAGAAAGCTTTAAGCTCTTATATGTCACTCATAATAATAATCTACTGTTGTTTACATGATATGCTTGGTGCAGGAGGAGCAGTGGTTTTTCAAGAGACTAGCAAATTATTGTGGACTCTCCGGGTGCCATCTAACAAAATATTGTGGAACATTATTTCGATTTGATCAAGCAGAAAGTGCATATCTGTGTGGAGCTCAGTGATGTGCCTAGCATGTTGTTTGGCTCAATTTAATCAATTTATTCTGCTTCATGGACTGCTCATATCTGACTAACTCTATTATGCTGTGCTGTGTCAGTCTGATTTTTTGTGTGCAGGTTCTAGCATCCCTTTGTATAGAGGATTGATGTTAATTCCATCGTATTTGTTGCTGCAGAGGTTCTAATTTGGAGGTTCGAGCAACTCAATGAATATGAGGTTCGAGCACCTGTTTCGATTTTAACTGTCTGGTTCTTTGGCTTTATTGCATCCTTATTATTTCAGCATGAATGTAGGTTTGGTTTAGTAATTATATGCACTGGCTTATGATTGAATGTGCAGGTTTTGGTTGAACATAAATGGTTTATGACTATGTGTGTATGTTGCTATGGTCTGATGCTTGAGTATTTTAATTTGCATATACTTTGATTATGAGTTAATAGATGCAGGTCTTAGTTTTTAAGCTGTGTTATTTTGACAAGCATTTTTAGATTCATAGTATGGTGTTTGTTATAGTTCTTTTTGTGATGCTGACTTCGAGTTCAAGTATTTGACATCTACTGATAGGTTAAGGGAGAACTTCAAGATGCATTTGTGTACTTTCATCATGCTACTCAAGCTGATCCGAATCGTGCTTATGGTTTGTTTTTCTAATCAACTAATTATGTGTAATATCGATTCAATCAGTGAAAAATAACAAAAACAAATCGAAGCCAACTAGAAAATAGTTCAAATTACTCATGTTAAATGGGTAGAGAAAACCATAAAATTAGGTTGATGTAACTGCTTATAATTTCACGTTTTGCTTTGTATGAAAAAGTTGATATAGCTCACGATGATATTAGTAAGTTCCAGATTTCAATTGCTTTGTTATGAGAGGACTTCTTAGTGAAAGGAGCTTAGTGGTCATGTTTTAATTTTGTTTGTGAATGTTTTTTTAATCTTCTTCCTATTTTGATTGGGTTGTGTTTGTTTTGTTGTCTTTGTGAGTCAATCTAGGATGATAACCGATACTATTATAGAGGAAGTTGTTGCGAAATTTACCCTGAAGGTTCGTTCGGGTAGATGTGCTGATATTTGACCAAGGGGATCAATGGATGATGATCATATTCAAATAGATGATTTAGATATCCACCTCGGATTTGCGTAAGTATCCTACACCGAGTGCTTTTTGTTGGAAATTCACGAAAGCCTATGATGTATTTTTCTGCAAAGTTTCTCTCTACACAAAAACTGTGGAAAACTTTATTATTCACTTGCAACTGCAAATTCTGTGAATACAACTTGATTGACTTAATTACAAAAATAGAGGTTACTCACTCTATTTATAGATCTAGACTAGCTTGCTCCCTAAGTCAAAACTCAAAACTATGAAAGTCAAAAATACTTATTTTGGATCTAAATCAAATCTATCTATTTTAGATCTAAATCAAATCTATCTAAATCTAAAATAAATATGTGTGTTCTAAATTAAATCAAATCTTTTCGACATTTCCTTGTCTCTATCGAGCAAACTGCTTCGACACAAGGAATTACTTTCCACACACCACCTAATTCATTGTGGCTAAGCTATCTACATTCATCATAGCTCTTAGTCTTCGAAATACTTCGATATGCACACCCTTCGTCATGATGTCTGCAATCTGATTCTCAGTTCTGCAGTGTTCTAAGTTCATCTTCTCATCTGCTACCTACCCTTGAAGATAGTGGAACCTCATTTCGATGTGCTTGCTTCGACCGTGAGCTATCGGGTTCTTCGCCAAGGTGATAGCTGACATGTTGTCGATCTTCATGGTAATTGCTCCATGATCTTTCCCTGTTATCTCTTCGACAAAGTTCAACATCCAAGTTGCTTGACATGCACAAAGAGAAACAACTATCTATTCTGCTTCGCATGATGATAATACCATTACTGGTTCCTTTCTCGAACTCCAAACAACTGGTGCACCACCTAGCATGAACACATATCCTGCTGTGGATTTTCGATCCTCAGCATCACTACACCAACTCGAATCAGTGTATCCCACTAACTTGCATTCTTAACCATTATCAACTGCAAGAAATAAAATTCCATAGTCGAGAGTTCCTTTCAGATACCTCAATATTCTTTTCACCGCTGCTAGGTGTGATACCTTTGGCTTCTGCATGAATCTACTTACCATACCTACATTGTATGCTAAGTCAGGCCTTGTGTGACAATAGTATCTTAATAACCCAATAAGTCTTCTGTATTGGGTTGGGTTGACATCATATTCTTCTGAATCTTTCGTCAGTTGCAGTCTTATTTCTGTTGGTGTCGAAGTCGAGTTGCATTCTTCCATCTCAAATCTCTTGAGAATTTTCTCCTGCGTATCTTCTTTGATGCATCATCAAACCTCTACTACTCTTGTAGAATTCGATACCAAGGAAGTATGAAATGTCACCCAGATCAGACATTTCAAATTCCTTGCTGAGATCACCTTTGAAGTCTTCGATCTCCTTCTTGCAGCCACCTGTTATTAAAAAATTATCGACATAGAGACATAGTATAAGCAATTTACTATTGCTTCTTCTTACATATACTCCATGTTCAATTTGCACTTCACAAATTCCTTCTCCCTTAGAAAACTACCAATCTTCTTATTTCAAGCTCTTGGAACTTGTTTCAATCCATACAACGCTTCAATAAACCTGTACACCTTTCTCTCTTTGTCATGTTTCACAAACCCAACTGGTTGTTTAACATAAACTTCTTCATCTAAGGGTCCATTTAGGAATGCACACTTCACGTCCATCTGACATATGTGTCAACTATTTGTTTCTGCTAGACCAACAACCAACCTAATTGTTTTGATCCTAGCCACAGTTGCAAAAACTTCATCGAAGTCTATTCCTTCTTTCTGGAGAAGTCCTTTCGCCACGAGTCTCGCTTTGTGTCGAGTTACTTCCCATTTGGGATTCATCTTCACTTTATATACCCACTTAACATCAATTGCCTTCTTGCCTTGAGGCAATTCGACAAGTGACCAAGTGTTGCTGTCTTTGATAGACTTCACTTCTTCGTTCATTGTTTTCACCCACTTCGAATCCTTCAATGCTTCAGCTTCATTGACAGGTTCGACATCTACATAGAAAGCATAATGTACCAACTCATCTTCATTATCTATCATATCATCTGATGTAAGGACATGTGGTATAACATCTCTAACACCAGCACATAAAAATCATAAATCATGCTCCCCCTCAAACACAAATCACAGAGAATCAAAACAACACAATCAATGTAATTTCCAGAGCCAACAACTACCAAACTCCTCTCTTGCATCACCTCAGGAAGTACTTCAGGCATGCAAAACTAATACTGATACTACTTCCTCTTTTTTGCCAAAAATTGACAAAATCAGCCATATATTCATTAAGAGAAAAAAATTATCAGCTTATCATACTATAATCTCCACCCATTTAACTCTATCATAAACCTTCATGTACTCCTTACTGACACAATCCTTAAAAATATTTACAATGAATTCCTTTACCAACACCTTTGAACATTTCCCAAAGTCAGCAATATTCTTTATCAAACCAGTTACCTCAATAATATTTACCACCTTCTTGGAGTCAAGAACATCTTTACCAAGATATCTTTCCAAAACCAATCTTCTTTGGTATATATACTTCCATTTTTCACCATACTCCACATAGACGTTGTTAATGGAAACTTTAGGCACATTAGCAGAGATCGTTTTCTCACTAGCTTTCTTCACATGAAATATGTTTTGAACATTCTGTTCTACATCATACTCAAAGTCACTTCAAGATGATTTCTTCCTTTTCTTAGTAGAAGGAACAACCTTGATCCTTCCTTTAATATATTCAACAACATCCTTAAAGGCCCTGTTTTCAGACCCTAGAACCTTCTCTTTCATATTCTGCAGTATTTTGGAAATACCAGGAGTCCAATTCTCCCTTATAGACTCATTACCAGAATATAGTTCATCTATATTAACAATGTCAATAGATTGAAGCTTCTTCAAAACATAAGTTTTATCTTTCATAGACACAACTTTTTCTCTCTCAATAAACACACGATCATTCTTAGAACCTTCTTTCTTACTGATAACTGGTTCCTCTTTAGAATTCTCATGAGCCTTAATGTCAGGATTATCAGTTTGGACCGAGAATGTTGTAACATCCGACACAACATTAATATCAGGTTTAGGAACAAGACTTTTAGAAAGAAAGACCTCAACATATCCATTAACATCATTCACATTCTCAGAGATGAATCTTTCAGTTGTTTTAATATTACTCATTATATTTGAAATAAAAGTACCTACAACATAAGTACCAATATCAGGTTCGACATTTAGAGTTTTAGAAGAACCAAGATACAGTCTTATCACAGAGTCAGGTTTCTTAACAACAACACAAGATTCAACATTCCTAGGATAAATTTGAATACGAAGTGTAGAAAAGAAAGAACAAAAAGTTTGTAATGCTTTCCCTGGAGTTTCGTGCACTACCAAACAAATGGAAGAGAAAATATTATTTTCACGTCTTAGTACCTGTAATTTCTATAACTCATCAATAGTACAAATTCTCATTTCACCCCTTACCTTTTTAACCTTATCTGAATGAGAAATTTTAGCAAATATATCTTCCAGTTGCTCTTCAGTGGTCACATGTCCAAGAGATATAATTTTGTCTTCAATAAGGTCCTTAATAAGTTGATGACAAATGTCATAATGCTTTGACCTGCTATGTTGAATGAGATTCTTGAATATGTTGATAGCAATTAAATTGTCACAATACAATGTCATGACATCTTGCTTGATATTATACTTTCTTAACATCTGCTTCATCCATAACTGTTGAGAACAATTGCTTCCTACTGCAACATATTCAACCTCAATAGTAGATAATGAACCATAATTTAACTTCTTGCTGAACCAAGAGATGAGATTATTCCCCAAGAAGAAAAGTTCTCCAGGAACACTCTTTTTATCATCAACATCACCTACCCAGTCTTCATCACAATTTCCTATAGACTCAAAGTTGAATTCAATGTCTTCCTCATGTTCTGGATCATCATTCTGCTGATATGATTTTTCCAATATCCTTTGTGACATCGATCAATTGTTGAATGGTAGAGTCATCAACCATTTAATTTAGAGATTCCATTATAACTTTGGTTCTGGAATTAAATATTCTATAACCTCTACTATCCATAAATAACTCTTCAGTTCTTTTAGGATGCACCTTCCTTCTTTGTTCTCTTTGCATGCATTTATAAAGATATTTAAGAACTTCAATGACATTTGATTTTTCTTTGGTAAAGTTCACCCAAGTCCATCTTGAAAAATCATCAACAACTTCATAGACATATCTCTTTCTACCAGAACTGTCAACCTGCATAGGTCTCATTAAATCCATATGAAGAATTTCTAACCCCTTTGAAGTAGTCTGATGTTGCAACTTTGGATGTGACATATTGATTTGCTTCTCAATTTGAAACTCACCACAACCTTTACCTACTTCAACCTTGAGTTTGGAAGACCTCTAATAGTTTATTCAAATATGATTTTCTTCATACCTTTCAAATGTAGGTGTCCAAGGTTCTTGTGCCATGGATTCGCTTTATCCTTCTTAGTTATTAAGCATGTGGAAGAATATTTATTTCCTTGAGGTACCCACAAATAAACTAATCCCCTTTATTAGACCAACATCTTCCTCATTTATGACTAAACATTCTGATTTTGAAAAGATGACTATTAAATCTTGATCACACAGCTGACTAATGCTGATTAGATTAGTAGTTAGACCTTTCACAAGAAGAACATCTTCTAGGTCAGGAGATCCCGTACATGGTAGCTTTCCAACTCCTTTAATTTCTCCTTTGGATCCATTACCAAATGTGACAAAACCAATGGAATGAGATATGATATTCACCAAAAATTCTTGAACCCCTGTCATATGTCATATGTCTAGAACAATCACTATTAAAGTATAAATCTTCTCTAGATGAAATTCTTAAAGAAGTATGGGTTATAATATTAACATCCATATCTTTAGATCTTCTCTTTTTACTTAAAAGATTAGCCTTTGAATGAATTGGAGATTTTTGAACTCCATATAGTCTATAACAAAAAGACTTTATGTGACCATACTCACCACAATAATGACATCTCCAAGGTAAGGACTTGACCTTAGTTAGAGTTTTATGATGTATTCAAATATGTTGTAACACGTGGGTGGACATGGTGATCCCTTTTCTCTTTTCAGAAGGAGTGAACCTTTCTACATGCACTTTACCTAGTTAATTAGGATATTGATCATTGACACTCATATTTCCAGCCTCTTTCATAATATCAGTTCCATTATTCATCCTTCTCAAGGATTTAGTCATGTTGTCAAGTTTGGAATTTAAGAAGGTTACCTAATTTTGAAGGTCATACACAGTACTCAGAAGTTTCTCCCATTCATTCTTCAATTAAGTTATGATTCTTTTTTTATCTTCTTTTGTCTTATAGCTTTCTTCACACTTGACACATGGATCCTTGCAAGACACATCCATATCTTCATAATATCATTCTTATCACAAGAATCTATATCAGATCCCCATTTACCAGTGAGAGCAGTCACATGCTTAACAGTCTCAACTTTAATTTCATCTTCTGATTCATCATCATCCGACGAAGACACAGAAAAACCTTTCTTTTGTTTCTTTATAAAGATGGGATATCCAGACTTAATGTAACCAAAACCTTCACATTTAAAACATGAAATACCTCTATCTTGATTAGACTTCACTTCAGTTCTGGTTTTTCTCTAAAAATCATAGTTCTTGCTGATGTCAGATGAGATGTTCTTGACATTTAGTCTTGCCCTCTTATCCATTCTCTTCAATACTTTGTTGAATTTCCTCCCAAGTAACACAATACCATCTAATATTCCTTCCTCAATATCTAGGTCAAATTGGCCCTCTTCATCTTTAGTGTTGGAGACAAAAGTTATGCTCTTGTTCTTCTTTTCAGATTTGTCACTAATAGATAATTCAAATGTTTGGAGTGACCAAAAAAGTTCATCCACTCTCATGTTGTTGATTTCTTGAGCTTCTTCTACGGCTGTCACCTTTATGTCAAATACCTTAGATAGATACTTGAGCATTTTTTAACCAACTTTTATTCTGATATCTTCTCTCCCAAGGCACTGGTAGAGTTGGCACTATCAAGAATACTCATGTGAAAGTCATGAATAGATTCATCATCCTTCATTCTGAGATTCTCAAATTGAGTAATGAGAAGTTGAAGTCTTGACATTTTAACTTTTGAAGTCCCTTAATAGTGGTTCTGAGAATTTCCCATGTATCTTTTTCCACAATACATGTATTTATCAACCTGAACATATTTTTGTCAACACCATTGAGTAAGTCATTCAAAGCTTCGGAGTTTACAAGAGAAAGTCCATCTTCTTCTTTAGACTAGTCCTCTTCTGGTTTCAAAGTTTCATTCCCATCTTTGTCCTTCATAACAGGATGATTCCGACCTTTTAAGACATCTTTTCAAGTTTTGCTATCCATATATTTTAGGAATGCTACAATACGTTCCTTCCAATAGTCATAATTGGT
Source organism: Vicia faba (assembly GCA_948472305.1). Lineage (NCBI taxonomy): Eukaryota > Viridiplantae > Streptophyta > Magnoliopsida > Fabales > Fabaceae > Vicia > Vicia faba. The sequence continues at coordinate 3,809 of CATIWC010000784.1, read as the reverse complement.
GCCATCTAAAAATGATGGTCTGTTATTGAAACCTCTTTCCTTGTCTATAGTACCAGAAAATGTCTTCCCTGGAGCTTACCCGAAATAGAATAGGGTACCTGCTTTGATACCAATTGAAATTCTGGCACAAAGATACCATATGTTGAACCAGATGTTAAGACACTAGGATCAAATCAATAACACCAATAAAAACACTTATGCATATGAATTTAAATGCTGAAAGTAAACAAAACAAGTGATTGTTTACCCAATTCGGTGCAACATCACCTACATCTGGGGGCTATCAAGTCAGAAAGGAAATCCATTATAATAGTATTGTTTTGAAACCCTAAACAATTCCCTGTTTACAAGTTTCTCACCTAATCACTACCAATGCAATTTCTACCTAGGACACTCATATATATGAGAACCCATCTCATTCCTTTCAGTCACAAACCAGTGACTAAATCTCAATAATAACCAAAAGATAGAAGAAACTCTTTCAAGACAAAACTAGTTATGCTTAAAACCTTGATGAACAAAAGGTAACTTGACCTATAATCCACTCTTGCTTAATAGCTCATGAGTTATTTACAATGAATAACCTAAAATCAGTGCAACTCTGATTATCAAAGAGATAATAGAGTGGATAACAATGAACAAAGAACAAACTAAAAATCCTAAACCCTTATCTCATGCACACAACTACTCCAAGTGTTTTTAGGTATAAAAAATTCTTATATAAAGACTCTTGAAGTATGGGCTTTGACTCTTCACGCAAATCTAATATTCCAGCTGCAAATCTTTTGAAAGATCTTCTCCACAAAAATAGGAACTAAAATATAACGTTTCCTAAAACGTCTCCAAGATCCTTTTTATGAAACCAAAACAAATTTGTGATGTTCCTAAAATATCAATGCTTGGCTGCGACCATATAAGAACTAAAATCATATAGAATCTCATATTTTAAAAAACAAATCTTCCAAGATTTAAAAACATGAACTATACTGATGTTTTGGTATAACGTATCATAATATTTGTCAGAACATCTGTCTTCTGATATGTCTTACTAATATGTTAAGACATCTGTCACAATATTTGTCACAACATCTTGCTGTGAACCATGTTTTAGCAAAATTGTTGTCAATCATAAAACCAAGGATCTAACAATCATATAAACTTGCAAAAGAGGGCTCAATATAAAAGTGCCTATACAATGAGATATTATCTAGCAAGAAGTCTTGAATCCTCTTGGGGAAAGATATGAAAGCTCACCAAGCCATGACAGTCTGTCTGAGCGAACCAAGTATTGTAAAAGTGAAACAATAGCATAGAAATGCTAAGGCAACTCACATACAGGAAAACATTTTGGAAAATATTCCAAATAGCTTGGGAATCCTAGAAATGACCAAAGAATTTTTTTTGTCTAAATTAATTGATTAATACATTAGTCTAATAGATTAAAATAGATCAAACTTGCGCCTCAAGACTTTTCTTAAACACCTAATCGAATGGAAACATACCTAAAACAAAATATTCCATTTTGAAGAGAATAACGACCATATTCTTTAAAAGTAATCGATTATGCAAATCAATTAAATCATTAATTAGGCCCATGGATCATTTCCATTTTGAGTGATTTTGTTTTCTATATAGAAGGGTAACTTCCTCCCTTGAAATCACGATATTTTCCAACAGTTTCATATTTATTTGGAATTTATCTCTCTAAACTTTCTCTCTAGATATTTTTATTTCTTTCTCCACTCTTGGTTGCCTTAGTGTTTTGGAGTGAAGTTTCATTTGTGAGGAGAGTATCTTTTTGTAAGTGGCAATACTGGTAATTTATGTTCTTAAAGATATAATATCTTTAAGGGATTAAGTCATTGGTTCTTGAGATAAACTAAAAATCTCTGTTATTGGTTTATTAAGCCTAGTCGATAAAAAGATTTGTTCTTGGTGAAAGAGACCAACCTTAAATCTATAAGGGTTTCATACGTTTGAATTAATCTTGTTCAAAGATCTTAATTGTATTAAAGTTCGTGGACATAACCGATAAAAGCTCATAAGTTGATAGTGAAAAATCTCAAGAAGAACTCTTAGGGACAAGTCTAAGCCAACGTTTGACCAAACCTAAATAACTCTCAGTGCAATCTTTCTATCCTTACTCTCTTTAATTATTTACAATATATTTTATTTACTCTATTTCCGCTACGCTTTATTACTAAAAAAATATTACTAGTACGATCTTAATCGAGAAAAGGGAAAAATATCCGCACTTTTCAAAAATCACAATTCACCCCCCTTGTGCTTGAGGTCACTTATTCAACCTATTGAAACTCTCTTCTTGATACATAACAACAAATACCAAACTGCATTCAAGAAATGATATTTGTACCTGTAACAAATAACAAGTTTCATAGAAAAAGATTAGATACCCTAATGTACCATTTATCTTCTTCAACCCTCAATCTTTAGAGATGTAGGTCCACAATAATGGAAGAATGACTAAGCATGAAGATGATGAACAATGCCATGATATCTCACAAACATTCTAAAAGTAGAAGGTGTTAGTCAAGGGATTAGATTAATGTAAAAGAAGAATATACTCACAAGGTTCTCTCAAATTTCTGGGTAAATGGGTCTTGGTTTTTTTATTGTTATCATGAGCTTTATTAATTATGAGTAACACAACAAGATTAATCAACTCAGTCTCTCTAATTCACTTAACACAACAATAAATTGAACAAGAACTAGATGCAACAAAAAAGATAATGAATCTGACATGAATCCATAATCAAGAAGTTGTAATTGAGAAGAAGAGAAAGATTCATAGTGATGATTAATGACACACTAAGAAGAGAAGACAAAATTACACCTTTTTCCATGGGTTTCACCCACGTGTTTCACACACACACACTTGTTACTTTCACCAAAGGAACAACTATCTAAATAAAGGTTGAAAAATGGGTCTTGTGAAGCTTTGATTCAAATCAAGAAGAAACTTTGATTTCAATCAATTTGAGCAAAGCCAAATATAGCTTCATGGAAACAATTGATTCAAATTAGGATTTTAACTTGATTTTGATCACATGAGGTTGTGACTCGAATCAAATGGCTCATAGACAATTCACAAAGTTTCTGATTTGAATCATGTTTTACACCTGATTCAAATCAAATAACTCAAAATTCAAATTTAAGAGCTCTAACTTGTGATTCAAGCCACACCTGAAGAAACGACAAAGTAGCAACTTGCTAGGCTAAAAATATATATCATGGATTAAACACTCTTATTTAATTGAAAATGGAGGATTCTTAGTGATACAACAATATCATAGTCAAGTGATTACAATACAAATGAACTACGAATAGAGTACAAACACACGATTATTAAATGAAAAGCAAATTACAAATATGCAAGTACTAAAACGACTACATTCAAATTGACAAAAACATCAAAACAAATAAATGATATCATATGATACTGTGACTACACTTTCACATAGAACTCTCATATTTTCCCTCAAGCATCTTCCATGAGAAAGTTATGAGTTTGGATTCCATTTGTCTCAAAGATGACACGGTTATGGACTTTTCGAGTTGGCATGGAGTTGCCTAAGACGAACAACGAGGCAACCACAATCTTGTCGCTCTATGTTCGAGGCGAAAGATTTGTGTGCGGTGACCTCCTAGGGTGGAGGAGGAGTATTTTTCACTTTTACATTGGGGTTTATGAAGACTTTGGGGTCGTTATTCTGTTCACTCTATTTGAATTTGATGTGTTGAACAAGTGACTCCAAACACAAGAGAGAAGAGGTGAATTGTGGTATTTA